>MJUU01019702.1:117982-146816 GCA_002080025.1 Modiolus philippinarum
CTTAAACCGGTGCTAGGGGCCGTCTTGAACTTACTATGAGGTATGAGCAAAGCTCATTGTTGAAGGCCTCATGGTGACTTCAAGATGAAGAACAACAATAAAAGCGTTGTTCCTTTGCTTGTTTTTTACCATGTATTTGTAGAGACTTTGTCTCATGTGCATTTACTCCATATCCTTTTATTCACCATTTACGACTGGAGCTTGTCTCTCCTGCAGTGTGGAGTCCGTAAAAAGATTCCCCATGCGAGAGATATATGCTCTCTATATTTTTCAGTTATGGTGCACTTGTGCGTGAGAGAATTTCTCATATGGATATACTATTGATACTTTCAAATTTTGGCATTTATTTTATTAATTTCGAAATGTAATCCAGACCACCTGTTTTAAGTGCCCACATCTCACTATTTTATAACGCCAAGTTTTCTCACATTCGACTTGATGAGTGCCCTGTGTTTGTCTATATGTTGTAGTTGTCCACTAGCTTAAGACACTAGTGCTTTTGTCGGGCAAAGGATGACAATGATTGTAAGAGCACTTTGCCAGTTTAATTGATGTTTGTTGACAATCCCGCACCCATGACCAAGAAAGACATGGATGTAGCGTTGCTCGACAATTAGCAAAGAATTCCGCTTAAACCGGTGCTAGGGGCCGTCTTGAACTAACTATGAGGTATGAGCAAAGCTCCTTGTTGAATGCCTCATGGTGACTTCAAGATGAAGAACAACAATAAAAGCGTTGTTCCTTTGCTTGTTTTTACCATGTATTTGTAGAAACTTTGTCTCATGTGCATTTACTCCATATCCTTTTATTCACTACATGTGTTCCGTGGAACACCCATGCATTTTTATCTTTACATTGAAGAAGCCCTTCGATGAATTCAGCCTCATAAGAGTGGAGAAACAGATCGACTAGGAGAGGTGCACAGTCCTCTAAACTGAACAAATCAGAAAAGAAACATTTTAATCACCTCTTCCTCTGCATTTTTATTTATCCGATTCGGGCTTGTTCTCTACCTACAACAATGTACCTGAATTTTCGTTCACCATTTTTACGTGAGAAACATCTATGAATTAAATCTTTCAGCCGAGGTTTTAGTTGTTCATGAGGAATGGTAGTGTAATTATAAAGTGTGGAGAGGTCGAAAGTTTTAATGCTGTTACAGTTTGATAATGATCTAGAATTTAAGATGTCAAGTAGATCTTTGGAGTTTTCCAAAATCCACATTTTTCACACTGCTTCTTGAAAAGCAAGTATTACAGTATTTTTGAAGGCCCTCTTTAACAGCTGTCAAGATACAGGTTAGCAATTTAGATATAGGTTTTGTAGAACTTTTGGCAGATCCAGCGATGTATCGTCCTTTGTATGGGCATTTATGTAATTTTGGTACCCAGTACAGAGAGGAGAGATCTGTGTCTTCATCTTTGGTGAAAATTCCGAAGGAAAGCAAAACAGATTTTTTGGTAATGGGTCTGGAGCTAGCATGTCAGTTAACTTCTTCTAGTCTTTTGTGATCTCATGTTTATGTACGTATATTTAGTTCTTTCAGTTTCATTTTTCACAATTGACTCATTCCTGTTGCAAACTGAATTTTACTGTTGTTACTATTGTTAGAAGAGTCAGGAGATTAGCCGAATATGATAGGGACCTCTTAATAACAGACATGATTTTGTACAAATATGAAATAGGAAAGACTTCCTAAAAGTAGGAAAGAAGAGGTTAGCCCTGTGAAAACACCACTTTCAGGCTGGTTCTACAAAACTGGTCAACTTTTGAATTTATTCAGTTGTTTTATTAAAAATTAGGAAATCCTATCTAAAAATAATCATGTCTGCGAAAAATATCGAAGTTACTGTAAATTTTGTTTCCGCATATGCGCATTTCGACAGCTAATGTCTCTTCAGTGCAGATAAAATCAAAACGGCCGGAAGTCCATAAACCGAAATACGTGTAAGAACTTATAGAGAACAAATTACCAATAAGATCTAAATTTGAAAGCCAAAATCAGCTCAGGACAGAGCTATGCAAGAGGGAGATACTCCTTAGTTTAAAACAAAATTTAGATATTGCAAGTAAACTAAGGCTGTGCAAGGTTGACCAGGAATCGCATACACTTACATTTCCTGCGCGTTATTATTCAGCATTGGCTAGGGGGGAGGTTTGGCCTAATAAACAAGTTTAACCCCGCCGCAGTAGGTTTGCGCATGTCATAAGTCAGGAATTGATTAAGCCTTTGTGTATCTCATTCTCTACTTAGTTTACTTTATGTCTATAGGAGTCTAGGATGGTGTTTATTTCGCTGAACATATGGTTTCGTCACCGTTCATTGAAGATTTTATGGTGGCTTTGAATTGTTATTACTCCCCTCTGGGTCGTTTTCTCTTTGACACATTCCCCGGTTCCCTTCTTTTTTTCTATTATCGTTCTGTTATATCTTCTCCTTTGGCAGAGTAATAGCTGCGTAAGTTGGATTGCCTTTGGAATTATCAATGCCTACTTCTTTCTTTAAAAAATTTATGTAATGATTTTCGCAAAAAAATGATATTATTTGGGGCCTTATCGGCAGGCACGACGACATAACCCCAACCCTAATCTTAAAACACTTACTCTAAGCATAATGTTACCTTAACTCTCACCCCTTACACGCTCAAACTGTAACCCCACCATCCCCAATACTAACCATAAACATACTCTAATCCTGTCTATAATCTTAACTTTGCCCTAATCATACTCATACCGTAATTCTATATATATCCTAGCCCTTATCCTGACTCTAACCAGTAATCGGTATTTAATCTGTACCATAAGGGAAATCAGTGATATTCTAAGCACCTACTCGTTTTGTGTCAACATAAAAGAAACATAGTCAAAAAGAATAAAACATTTTGAAAACTGTTTCTAAAATGTCTTAAGCAATGCTCTAGTGGTTGTTTGTAATGCGATTTATTACATATTAGTAGAAATAAAAGCATTTTTGCATGATCAATATGACCGGAAGTAAACTGTCCATATTTTCACACCCCGGGAAAATAATAGGTTATTTTATGCTCCTCGTTCATCTCAGACAAAATAAACGACTTCCGATCCATATTGGCTTTGGCACATAAACGACTTCCGGTCCATATCGGCCTGGTATTTCTAAACGTCGGAAGTATGTAATAAAAATTGTTTGCCTCATTTATTTATGAATAATGAGATTATCATCCCTCGACCCACATTGTCCCTCGACTTCGTCTCGGGCCAATATGGGTGTCTCAGGATGATAACCAGGCCAATATGGAAATGCCCATGTATTAATCTGTATTTATTCAACAATGCAAAATAAATGTTTCAAAAGCTTATACATAAAGGCTATGTTTAATCACTGCTTCTATTGTTTCTAAAGAAGTTTTATGTTTGTCAACTGGATTTGACAGATGTAACAATGTTAACAAGTAGGATGAGACAAATTATGTGTTTATTACGTAACTGACAAGCATCTGCTATAACAAAAGTGATCTTTTCCTTGGGAGTATGAAAAGTGTTACGCATTGAGCCTATTATGCTTACCCTTACTGAATAACTGGAGATACCTCAATTTTCATGGGAGTTTACATTGTAAAGGCTGTATTCTCATAATTTTATTAATTCTATGTTTTAGAATCTTCCCTTTTCCTGTTTGTTTGCTTAAGTACTTGTTTGCCTCATTTATTTATGAATAATGAGATGGGCATGTATCAGTTATTCATTGCATATCGGGGGCAACGTACATATTAAGTAATGTCTTTGGAATCCTGACTAGATATGTTCCCTCACCTCGATGAATTTTCTGGTAGTCAACAAATTGCAAATGATGAAATTAATGTTTACCTTTCTCTCTTATTTCCAGTTTAACTTACACTTACTTCAGCCTTTTTCTGTTTTTAAATTTTATTTTATTCTTTTTTCTTGCATCTGAACATCAGACAAACTGTGCTGTTAGATATTTTCAGTCTAACAACCTAACTCTCGTCCTGTAAAACCCCGTTTTCTAGATTATCTGCTATTTTATAAGTAATATTTTACGAAAGGATATGGAGTAAATGAACATGAGACCATAACACATATGTTAACTCCAACTGCAATAATTTTAATGAGCTGTATGGCCATTTCAGAAATTTATTCCTCATCAGCAGCACTAGAACCCAAACAAAGGAAGTCCAGTATTTAAAAAAAAATGTTAAAATGCATTCCGAATAATCAGTTATAACGAATAGAGCTAAGGACAAAACTACGACGGTGGGAGTTAATCCTTCGGTTTTAGAATTTACATAAATTTAGATAATAGTACATTTTTGTAATTGAACAAAGTGTACACATGAGATATTATCTCATGTATAAGTTCACCATCAAAGAAAAATGAAGAACATACATCTCTACCACGGGGAATTGTTTTACCAACTCTACACTGCAATAAAAGACAAACTCCATACATGGATGTCATTTTTTGCGATTGTTTTTTAGATTTGTTTCGGTTTTCCTACGTCTTCAATTTCTAGTGAATCATTGTATTTTCTTTTTATTGTGTAGAGACTGAATAACTTTATCAAAACATCTTTGTTTTCAATTATAGGGAAATACTTCAGAAAGGATTTAAAAATTAGTGATATAAATGTTAATTTTTACTTTCTGAACGTTTATGACTAAGAAGTACTAACGGAGTCTATTTGGTTTGGAAAAAGTCTATTTTGTTTCAGAATGAGTTTTTCCTCGATTTTCATCGTAGAAAACTTACTAAAATCTTAGCGGACTACATTTTTAGTTTGCCTGTATTTGAGTTTTTAAAGTTTATTTGATTTCTGTTGGTCTTTTTCTGTAGGGGGTTTTTGTTTCTTTTTGTTTGCCTTGTTGTCAATTGTTTATGCGTGTAGGAGAAAGGAAGCGTTTGAATTTATACAGAAAATGCAACTTTTAATCAAAAAATTGTACTCATTTTGAAATACAGGGACCCTTTGCTCTGAGCGCAGAATGAAAGATAATTGAATTCGCTTTCCAATGAGCCCAATTTGAGGAAGATCCGTTGAAAAATAAAGAAGTTATAAACGTTTGAAGTTCGGTAATATTATTTGGTGAAGTTGATTTTGTATAACGGAGTCTATTTGGTTTGGAAAAAGTCTATTTTGTTTTTCCTCGATACCTACTAAAATCTTAGAGGACTAAATTTTTAGCAACTGAAATCCAGGAAAAGCTCATTCTGAAACAAAATAGACTTTTCTAAACCAAATATCCCGTTTACTAATTATTGATCAGTGCCTGTTGTAACATAACATAAAATGCTACAAAACAGCATAGTGCATTCAGGATTAAGAACAGTAGAATACAGAAGAAACAAAGCACAAGATTACATTAATCAAAAGGAAAAACCGATAACACCAGAAGACTAAATACACTATACACACATAAAACGCATGAACACTACAAATATAACATTTAAAACTAAATGACTAACCGGGTGAACTCTAAAAAGGGAGACAACAGGTTTCCCTGAATGGTAAGCTTGTCCTGCTCCGAATACAGCACCCATCACAGTAAAAAGAACACACATAGGTTTGCAGCAACAAATGAAGAGTAATATAAATTCTCTTTATTATATAGATAGCGGTGATTTATCGATTTTCTCAGTGAAATAAAAAAAACAACGGCAGTAGAATACCGAAGGAACAAGGGAAGCGATGACTACAAAAATCGAAGTCCAAAGACATGGCAAAAACGGTAACAGATAAAAACAAAGACAAAACAAGGACGTGAGACAGCTTCAATGCACGGAAATAAAAAGATAACATTAAGAACTAAGGCACTCATAGTGTGAACTCCCATGAAAACCGGGAGTGACATCAGGTGCTCCGGAAGGGTTGGTGAAAATAAAGGATTTCTGGTCACCGGATGACGTCTTAATGAAGCGACCTCACAATATCTCTTCAATGGCGTCGTCAAGTAAACAACAGGAGTATTGAAATGATAAAAAAAAAATCCGCATCTTAAATCTCGGTTTTTGAGTAGAAAATATAAAAAGCATAACTAACAACTTTCTGCAACTCGTTTAATCCTTCTGCGTTGTTCGGCACTCGTGACATTTTTATTGATATTCACGACTGTAAATTAGTTATACTATAAATTTTATAATACAATATACTATTTCAGGATGATGAAATCTAAAAAAAAAAGCGTATAAATATTTTACGGAAGGATATGGAGTAAATGAACATGAGACCATAACACATGTTTACTCCAACTGCAATAATTTTAATGAGCTGTATGGCCATTTCGGAAATTAATTCCTCATCAGGAATATATAATAAAAAATAATATAATAATACCTTATTCAACTGCAGTAATGTTACAGGGGACGTTCGTACTGGCAGTCAGAGCAAATGCAGATGATTCAACAGGTCCTATAAAATACACTATAACAAATCAGACATCTTCTTTTAATGCAGGTTGGTAAAGTTATTTATGTTGAATTTCCTTTACATAAGAGAAAATTGCAACTGTTTATAATAAAAAGTATAGCATACATCAGTTGGCTACGTTAAATATGACATATTCAGGATGACAAGTTGTCGATTCTTCAAAACTATTTAGGTACACATTCAAAAAGAAATCTTGGTTGTGAACACCAAAGGTCGCCACTACGCGAACACAGGCGGCACAACAATTGGTGGTTTTCTTTTCTTTTTTAATTTTTCATTTAATAATTTGTTTTATAAATAACTCACAGACAAGTAATTAGTAATATTTTTTGTTTTGCTTGTGTTGTGTTTTTGTTAAATGTTTGTGGGCGCTTCGTAAACAAGTTTGTGCACTTTAGAAATAATAATAATGTTAAATAATGTTTTTATACTTACTTAACGGCCTTCCTTTCTTCCTCTCTCTTCTAGATAACTGTCGTGAAAAATTTATAATTCACGAAAGATCTGGAGCTATATACACTGTTGCACAATTCCACAACACCCAGATTTGTTCCTTTGTAGTGGAGGTAGGTTTAAACCAAACTTACACTTATCAATATTTATATGATTAACTTACAAACAATACAGTCTTTGTGATGAGAGAGAGACCAAGGACAAAATATTCAATTAATTTTCTTCAGATAAATGTTGCCTGAATTTCCGTCTCTGTAGGTTATTGCATATGTTTAATTGAATAAAAAAAAATTTTAATTTGAAAATTTTGGACGTATATTTGGACTGGATGGATAAATTTAAAACGATTTAAAATTTATAAAGAGATAAAAGATATGAATGTGGATATAACTTCTGGGAAAATGAACTCTGATTACCACTGGAAAAGGGGAAACAGTACGGAACCAATGTAGCAAACCATACGACCGAAATTAGCGTTCACTTTTTATCGAAAATCTAAAAGTGGTCTCTATACAACACTAAGTTTGGCGTGTTTCTATTGTTATCTGCTATTAAACGCGCACAGGTTTTTCGCATTATAATCCAACTTACTGCTCATAGATAGGATATTCACTTATCTAACATCTGGCATAGCGTATAGTCAGCTCTGTTGATTGAGCCTCTAGAGTCTATCAAGATGGCGTGATAAGGGATTTTTGTGTTAACTTACAATCAAAATGTGATGAAAGCAGGATATAATGATAAATGTTAAAAATTAAAATCAGAAATATCACAGTAATGGGATAGTTTCACAAAAAACATTGTCTGTTATCTGATTTGATTTAAGCATATTGCATATAAACTCCATTTATCGTTTACTATTTTTACTATCTACATTTCAGCAGTTTTTCGAAATCAATGTGAAATGTTTTTAGGTCTGTCCTCAAAACTGACAAAGATGGATGACTTAGAACTAGAAATCATGAAATATGTGATGATTTAAAATTTCCTATTGTTAAAATTCTTGTATTCATCTTTTTTAGCTCCATATTTTTTTAACGAGAAGTAATGTGTACTGAAATTTGGTACCAAATTAAAGCTTATTAAATATCCTTTACAATGAACACAAGTTTGGGCACTTTACGCCCTTTTTATGATCTGGGGATACAAAAAATGTAACCCCCCCTCCAAAAAATTGCGAAAAATGACGATTTTAGGCTGTCAATTCCTTACAGATAATCAATCCTCGTCATTTGATCTAGTTTTATGCCTCACTTACCAGGCGTGATACAATGTTGGAAAATAAAACCATTAAAGTCCATAAAATTTTGATTTTTGGTATTAAATCTTTGGAAAATGGAAATTTTCGGAATTTTAGATTTTTTCACAATTTCGAATTTCTGACTTTAGGATCGTAAAATCTGAATATATATTTAATAATGGCCGATTTAATAATGATTTATGATATATTAGCAACAAATTGTGCGCAATTTTAGTTTCAAACATAATGAAGTTCAGAAATGTCAAAAATAGCACCCATCCCCCTAAAAAATAAGAAGAGATAATTTGAAATACTCAGGCTTTAAAGATAAAAAGATAATGTTTAATAGGGATTTTAGTATTTATTTCACTAAATCTGACATCCAAAACAAATTTTAAGTAGATTTAAATTTTTTAAGAGGTCTCTTTTCGACTCTTCTGTCAAAAATTGTATGCAAAATGGGAATTTTCTGTTTTTTAGAATTTCTGCTGTTTTGACTTTGAGATGCAAATACTTCATGAAATTTATATGTAACTTAAAAATATTGATTAAATATCGGTTTATTATATCTTAGCAATTACAAAGTATGCTTTTGTATTTAATTTAATTTGCATTTAATTGAAAAGTTTAACAACACTTTCCGATATTTGGATGATATTTTAACTTTAAATAATGACGACTTCAATACGTATTATAATGACATCTACCCTAAAAAACTTACTTTGAATAAAGCCAATTCTAACAATCATCATTGTCCGTTCTTAGACATCAATTTTGATATAACTAATGGTAAATTGGATACTAAAATTTATGATAAAAGGGACGATTTTTCTTTTCCCATAGTTAATTATCCATTTCTGGATGACGATGTTCCATTACCACCATCATATGGTGTTTACATATCTCAACTTGTTCGATTTGCTCGAGTATTAATAAAGTGTGCGATTTTAATGAAAAATGAATGAAAAAAACCCACAATAAAAATACAAAAATACAAAAGACAAACATAAACGACGATAGGAACTCGGGAATGGCTGCTTTAAGGTAATATAAACATCATACATCAATAAAACTTACCCCTACCCAATAAATTTCTGGGAAATTGTCAATTTTTTGTCTATTTTCGCATAAAAATAACCAGAACACGCAAAATGTGTGTTGTATATGACAATGTTGCATGAATAACATTATGATTTGGTATTTTAACAGCCCTTTGTTGACTTAAACTCAACATTTTGCCCGAAATTGATGAAAAATTGGAATTTTTAACATTTAAGAATTGTCCAAAGTTCACTGTTAAATCGTTATTCATGCCAAATTTGCAGGATATATCTGCAGATATGCCAATGTATTGTACCAAGCGACACATTAGTTGTCTTAAAACATTGTTTAGAAAAACAATGAGTGTTAAATGTGACTTTACCCCCAACAAATTTTCCCTAAAATTGTCATTTTTTTGTCCATGTTCGCATAATAATAACCAGAACACGCAAAATGTGCTTTGTATATGACAATCTTGCATGAATTACATCATGATTTGGTATTTAAACAGCTATTGGTGGACAAAAGCTCAATACTTCTCCCAAAATTCATGAAAAATGGGAATTTCAACATTTCAGAGACGTAATCAAAATGTTAGAATTTTTGATCGACAATATTTTTGTCGAATTCGGGGGTCGTATTTTCCAACAGACAATAGGGATTCCAATGGGAACCAACTGTGCGCCGCCTTTAGCTGACTCTTTCGGAAGTGGGGGGGGGGGATGGACGGGCGGTTATTCCAGCCCATGGACTATATTCAAGTCTGACGTTCTTTTAAATGGAGAACCTATTACGAAGTTAGATTGAACGCGTAGAAAGAGTTCAAACCTAATGCTATAACCACACTACTCTTCACGTGAGAAATGATATGTCCAAAGTTAAAATTATAGCCCGGAAGGTCAAGATTAGGCATTAAGTTTCACATCTAGTTGTAAAGATACGTCGAATTACGAGACTGTTAAATTACATTGGTCAACCAACTCGTGATAGTGAAGAAATAGTTTACGAAATACAATATTCCCTCTCCCGTAGATTGTTTGTAGAACAAGACTGACGATATATTGTTGAAAAACACTATATACATTGAAGACATTGCGGATTTTTTTTTAAATCTAAACTGCAATGTACTGTAGGACCTTCTAGATATTTTTAAAGATAAATCAGAGGTATCTGATTATTTACATCATGAAGGACAATTTTGTTTTGGATAGAAATTCTTTAGCAAAAACTCGGGATTACTGGACGTGTTCACCAACATTATCTGTGAGGACGTTTTAACATTCGTTCTGGATATTCTTGATACTTTTGGCTGATCATGCTCTTTTTACTGTACTGCCCTTTGTGGAAGCACTGTTTGACCCCTGATATTTGGTATCATAACTGCGATGTATCGATGATCGTACTGCAGGAAGTGGTGCCCGAACAAAAGATGATACGTAGGTCTAAATAACAACGGTGTATCCAGAGGGTGTGACAGTACATTGCAGTTCAACAATATATCGTCAGTCTTGTCTTACAAACAAAACAAAAAAAGTTTAAGAGTAAATTACACATTGTTTTCAACATAAAATGAGGGCCGTTAAAGATTGACAATCTTGTTATTATTTTAATGTATTATAGGCCTTCCTAGGAGACAAAAAATCTGCCCAGCTTGGACGAACAGCAACAACCACTGATGTCGTCGTATCTGTCACATCCATTGAAAAACCTTTTGGCTGATGTCTTGCAAGTGAATCCAGAAGATTTTTGTTGTACTGATTTCAATAAAATGCAATGAAATAATGAAAAAATGCAGTGTGGCATAGAAAAGAAATGTCATACATGTAAATGTCCCCCATGCCGTTATTTGTACTATGAGGCTTTTATTATTCTATTGATATTATAATCAACAACTGCCGACAACTTTTATCATCATGAGGTGTCTGAGCTAGACTATACAGAATTGGTACGGTTATGAATTTAATCGATTTCCATCGATGGACTACCACTGCAGAAGTTCTTCGGTTGTCACTGCATTTTGACTCGTTGTTACACCGTTCTGTTTTACAAAGGTCAATAGAAATTTTGAAGCATATTTTTAGTTGATAACTGGTAAACAACTTATTTAAATGTACAGTATCATTTCATTGCGGATTTTCCTCGCAAAGCAGATGAGAGTAATTAAAACTTACCGAACAGAATAAAAAATAGCGAAAGTCAAAGAGGCAAAAAGACAAAGCAGGTGGAGAACAACCGGGAAAATTGTCGGAAAGATCATGCTTACTCCTAAAACTTCCTCTGGTGTGGCGCGATTGACATCGCTATTGCTTTATTTTTGTGGTATTTTCATCTATTTCCGCTCTTTTGTCTTACCTCTCTAACGCCAAGGTTTTGGATTTTCCTTTTTTTTGTGTGTTAGGTTGAAAATAAATTGAATAGATTCCAAATGAATAACACAGCAACAGTGAAATATATTGTATTGGAAGTTCTGTTCGGTTGCTGTTTGGTTAATGTCATTTTTTTCCCTTAGACAGAAAAATGAAAATTCATGATAAGTGTTACTTATCTTATCCTCAAATAGTACCATGGTAAAAGTATGAAAAACTTCTGTTAAGCTCATCCGTTTTCAGACAATTGTAAGGATAAATCTGTATCAAAAACATCATCGACGAAGACAAAACTAAAATATCACATCATTATATACAAGATAAGAAAATCACAGCACTAACGGTGTGAATTCCGACTGAATACCGGGAGTCTCATCATGTGTTCCAGAAGGGTAGGCATCATCTGCTTTACATGTGACACCCGTGTGTAATCTCAAATCGAAAAGAGTTATCTTATGAGAGGATATAGAGTACATGCATATGAGAGAAAGTCTTTAAAATGCCAAACCTTTCATTTATTGTTGTTCGTCATATCGGAATAACTGTGAGGCCTCCTACTAACTGGAAAAGTGTTCTAACAATCCGTTGCAAGACCAAAAAATATCAATAAAAGATGACAATCACAGTATATTTACACATCCATAGAATACTCATCTACGGAAGCGTATTGATGCCACATGAAGAAAAAAATATTTCATGATTATGAGATGATATCTCATAATTATGAGATTTTTTTTTCTTCATGTGGCATCAATACACTTCCGTACTCATCGAGTCCATTGCAAGAAAAAAATAAGGTATAATAAAAATCATGGGATGTGGGCACCATACACAGGTGATGAGATCAACATTTTGAAATTACAAAAAAATAAGTGAATATAAATTTTTACAGTATAATAATGTATTTTTTTTTTTTGAGAAAGTCTCTTAAGAACAAGTACTCCATAACTGATATATACAGAGACCAAACAAATTTTGCACGAGAAATATATTTACGGACTCAACTCAGGAGAGACAAACTTCAATCTTTAATAAAAAAATAAATGGACAGGAAATAAAGTATTTACAAAAATATGGTAAAACCAAGAGAAAGAACAAGGCTTTTATTGCCTTTCTTCATTATAATGTCATCTTCTGGTCTTCAACAACAAGCTTGGCCTATACCAAACACTAAGTTCAAGAAGACCCGTAGCACCGATAAGAAGTATTGTTACAAAAAATGTTACATTCATGTCTCTTATTATTCGATCATGGATTCGGGATCATAAACAACTTGATCTACAGATGTGTTGTAGCTGTAGTCCGTCATAACTAGTAAAAGAATTCATAAATTACTTTTGGGTACGAGTTTAATTGATACAGTTGATATTTTGTCGAACTATTTAGGGTCATAAGGTCAAATTATAAAACAACTTGCCATCTGGAGCTGTTATGGTTATCAATATAATTCTGAATAAAGAATCATCATCCTTGCGCTTCTGGATCATTTGATATTTTCTGATGATTCACACTTTATTTTCGGTGCGTTTTTGTCATTTCTCTATCTTTCGTATTATTATTTGTTGTAATGTCTCCATTCGTGTTGTCCTGCAATACGATTTGGTTAAACATTTTGCTTCCACCATTTTGCTTTGATAATAGTGGATGTACTCTGCTATACAAGGAGATTAAACGGATCATGTAATAATTGCTTCCTGTGTTTTTTTTTCAGATGTGAATATCGCCGTTTATTAATATTTCCATAAGTCCCTTTGACTACGATAAAAAAAAAAGTTTCTGCATATTGACAGTTTGTGTAGAATGTCACTGCACAAATTAGATATTCCAACTTCTCCTGCTTACTGAGGAAATGTTTCACAATTGATTCGTCGCGCGAGAACTAGCAGACATTACTCAGACAAAAAAAAACTCCGTCTCATTCGAACATTGAAAAGTTCTTTAATCGACATAAGTCTTTATGGAAAAATTTGAAGTTTGGGTCGGAATGGGATTTAAGATTATTTTTACTTAAAACTGTGATGGTCGTTTCTTTTACTGTCTATGATAATATTAAATAGTGTTGATACATGTATGCTACCGAACACTACCACAGTGGAATAGTAGGGTTGGCGCACAATAAAACCAGTTAAACCTATCATTTCTTTTGAAATGACTGCACCAAGTCAGGCTTATTGCAGTTTTTGTCTGTGCTTTCGTTTTCTGTGTTGTCTGGTATATCACACACTTTTTTAGAGTTTTGTTCAGAATTACCGTTGTGATATATCTGTAATGCGAGATTAATATACATGTTTGTTTTTTAAACGTTCACACTGGTCTTGTTTGGGGATAAGGGAAGTAGCATATACCGTGGATTTTAAATTTCGTAGGGTTAGAAAATGACATGTACCAATCAGCCACCAAACATATCTCTCACAACCTCATTTTAACTTAGTGTTTGGATGAACATTTCACTGTCTTACGATCTGTAGATGGCAATAACTAGTGAGTTGCTATCGGACACTACCGTAATGGAAGGAAAAATTTGGCGCACGAAATGACCAGTTAAACCCAAAATTTCTTATGAAATATATGTACTAAGTCATGATCATTGCGGTCTACAATTTTCCGGTGAATTTCCAGCTGCTGTGGTTTTTTTTTACTCTAGGACTTTTACTCTATACAATTGTGTTCGATAATTTTGTTATTACCCCCATTTCCTACATTTTAATCAGTAATATGTTTTCTGCTTGTAAATTTATAAAGGTATGGTTGTTTGTATCTTGTCAACTCATATGAAACGAATATGCAATTATATAAAGATATACAGTCAAGATAACAGCAAACACCTATTATGCTAGAAAACTACAATTACATGTCACAATCCACAGGGGAACCGCACAAAAAAAAACACATTACTTACTAGAGACAAACGTAAATAACGATAGGAACTCGGGATAACCGGACTTGGTAATGGCACTAGCGAAGCTAGCGGAAGTGTTAAACCGGTTTAATTGTGCACAAACCTCCCCTCTCTGTATCCTGTTTCCCTATAGTATAACAACCATAAAAAACAATGCTACTAACTCTATGACCACTATCTGAAAAAACGAAAGAATATGACGGAACGTAATTTAGAAAGATGGTTCAAAGAGTGCTCTCCGCTTAACTGCCGGCTAGCCCAAGAAACTTAGTCTGGTGGAAAACACTGTAGTAATACGGAAGAAAAATCAAATTCAAAACTTCCAAATGAATTTGGTAAAGAGTCGTCATGTATTTCAGTAGATATCGACAGGATCAGTCAGAGGCAAGTATATGTGTAAAATCTTCAAGTCAGTGGAATCCAAAGCCAATTTAACGGATTGAGTGTAAATTACGCCAATTTCACTGGATTTTTTAATCAGTTTCTTTCCTAATATCGAGGATAATAAATGCCCTTTGTAATATGTTTTTTGGAAGTCATGTCATTTTGATATCAAATGTTCATATCTTCTGTAAAGCTACTTTAAAGTAATTGCTAATTTATGAAATGTGTAACCTTTATATGTGTGCACAAAAAGGAATTTTTACTCGACATAAGTCGGTAGTTTTTGACCACACAACATACTTACGTAGGTATGACGTCATGGTGGGGTGCAACATTTATAATAGGTACATGTTATTTTTCACATTTAAACATTGTATCCTTACTTTTTATACTAGAATCATTCGCAACTTCGTAAGGTTGGGAGTCACATTAAATAAATTTCACGGTAAATTGTCAGTTTTCGACCATTTTCGGTTATTTTCGATTACCTACATTTTTTATCCAATTTGGCATTTCTTTTCTTTTTCTGTCCTTTTGCTTTGTGTTAGAAAGGAATTTTGGTCAGCCCTTTTGTATTTTCGGATCTGAACGAGTAAACCGTAAATTTTGCAGTTACAAAATTAGTTTTCTTGAGAGCACAACTTAGAGGGAAAACAAACATATGACACAGTAAAATCGGAAATCTAAATTTACAATTAAAAAAAAACATTATCATCATGTGCTTCCAGATTTAAAACAAACCTATCGTTGTCTACGTTTGTCTTTTGTCTTTATACGTGTTTTTCTTGTGTAGTTCCCATGTAAATTGTTGCATGTAATTATAATTTTCAGCCATTGTAGGTGTTTCCTGTTATCCATTTTTTTACATTTATATCCCATCCCACGAGGTCGTTTGAAATCATCATTATCATCTGGAGTAAATGTAACATGCTAGCAAACTTTAAATGATATCTTGAACAAAATGCTTCAGATTGTCTTTTTAGGGATTTAGGATCGGGTACCTCAAATGAGTGCGTTGCTATCTACAAAATACACTTGGAAATTAAAAAAAAGATTCATGATAAAATAATCTACAAAACTAAAATTGTCATTAACTTCGGTATGAAAAATGATTTCCTCTGAAAATAGATGGTTCGGGTTGTATTGCTTATCTCCATTCAATTTATTGAGGATATCAATATTATTCATCAAATAAATAATGTGCAACTCATTGTCATGTTGAACAATTCAATATACCTCATGATACTGTTTGCTATTCCCATATCAGTATTCATACCATATGCAGATATATTAATGTAATAACAGTTCTATATCTAATTAGTTTCCACTATTGTCATTGTCAAATCAAAGTGTTTCAGGAAACACCTATAAAATATACACTAAATAAGGTACTTAATCACACAGAAAACGGAAATATTTTTTTGTTTCAATTTATCATTCATTTGACATTAAATAATGGAGGTGAGTATTAATACTATCGACACATATTTAAATTATTTCGTTTTCATTATGAATTTGCTAAATGTCAGTTATTGTCTTTTTTTCAACATTTTATAAACTACGGATACTAACAAATAAGCTTCATTAGTAGAATTCCGCAACAACAAAGATCTGTTTACTACGATTCATGAGTAATTAATTCGTTGATTTGTAATGTAGAGGGATGGATCTTTGAATGAATATCGTACTCAGTTTCTTCACTTTTAAAGCGCATTACAGTATTGTAATAAGCTTAACCGCAATGTATTGCATCAATATTTTTATAAATATCCTTAAAATACCTCTCAAATCAATGAAGTTAAAATTAATAAGGATTTTCCAATGACATGTTTGAAGAAAACCCTTTTACCGAATATTTTGAATTATTTAAAGTTGGTACAATGGCTCAGTAGTGTTTTGGTCTGTCAGACTGTTCCAGTAAGTTACAGAGATTCAAGCCGAAACGATTTAAATATGTAAATTGATAGAGAAAGGTATTGATATGTAATTAGAAAAAATGTCATCAAATTAGTCAAGTTCGGTTGTAGTGCATTTATGTTTTTCAAAAGTAATAACAGATATTAATGAATATGTAATCAATTACGCAGTTTTAATGACCGAGTCACTCTACAAACTCTATAAGCAAAGCAGACAGCTATCCCAGAGGCTTCGTCTTAGAGCTGCTTGGCGCCGTCCAAGTTGGCTGATTATGTGATTATTCTGTTTACGACCCGCATCCATTACAAAGGATAAATGGATGTAGCGTTGTTCAACATTTAGCGAATGAATTCCGATCAAACCGGTGCTCAAGGCCGTCTGGAACTTCCTATGAGGTAAGTGTGTTTGCTCTTTCATGAAGGCTTCATGGTGACTTCAAGATAAAGAACAATTATAAAAGCGTTGTTCCATTTGCTTAATCTTACTGTGTATTTATAGTGATTTTGTCGCATGTACATTTACTCCACATCCTTTATTTGTTTATTTTTGGTAGAGTTTGTCTCTCGTGCAGCGCGGAGTCAGTAAAACGATTCCTCGTGCTTGAGATGTATGCTCTTATTTATTTTACAGATATGGCGTATTTGTTCATGTGAGAATTTCTCATATGAAATCACTATCAAAATTCAACATTTCACTTTCTTGTTATGTAAAAAATTAAACTATTTTTCTGGCCATCTGTATATATATATATAGAAGTCTAAAAGATTGTGCAACGATATCTATAAAATAAATAAAAGTTGTTAAAAACCAGAGGCTCCAAGGAGCCTTTATCGCTCACCTGACTTTCAGTTGCCACAATCAAAGTAACATTGTAAGTTATACAGTTGATTTTCAGTCTCTCAAACTTTCGTAGCTCGAACACCATCACTATGTGGAACTGTATTTAAAGTATGATCACCCTTTGCTGTATTTCTTTGTTGAAAGGAATAAAAAAGATAACAGGAAACACCTACAATGGCCGAAAAACATAGCCACATGCCAGAAAGTAAATAGGAACTGCACAAGAAAAAAAAAACCACAATAAAAATACAAAAGACAAACATAAACAACGATAGGAACTCGGGACAGCCGGACTTGGTACCGGCACTAGCAAAAGCCAGCGGTAGGGTTAAACCGGTTTATGGGTACCCAAACCTCCCCTTTCTCTGTCCCGTTTCCCTATCGGAGCCTTTTTTACAAAAAAAACCCTTCTTGCTAAGGACCACTTTCGACACCAGTTTTGAAGTCGGGACGTTATTTATTATATGGCGGTCAACGACCAATTTTCAACATAGGTTTTGAAGTCGCAACAGCAAGATCTATTTGGAAACCAAATTTCATTGAAGTCAGACAATGTTGAATTTTCCCGCCTTTTTTTGTCGACCATTTTGAAAATGGCAGTCAACGAATAATTTTAACATCAGTTTTGAAGCTGCAACATCAATATCTATTATGAAACCAAATTTCATTTAAATCGGACAATTTTGAATTTTCCCGACTTTTTTGGCGGCCATTTTGAAAATGGCGGCCAACGAACAATTTTCAACACCAGTTTTGAAGTTGCCACAGCATGGCAAACATTTTATCGATTTACACTTAACCTTGATCTTCTATAGTTTTGGAAATAAAAGACAAAAAATATGAAAATTTTGAAAATTCTGTGAAAAAAAGTGCAATAACTCCTACAAGAGTTTTTGGATTTTCTTCAAAATTTCAGGGTGGCTAAATCTTGATATGCTGGACATTTTTGCATTTTAAAGTTGACCTCTATCTGTTATAGTTTTTTCAAATTAAAAATAAAAATAATTAAAATTTTGAAAATTTTACGGAGCAATAACTAAGGGCAATAACTCCTAGACGCGAAGTTGGATTTTCTTCCAAATTGCACGGCAGGTAAATCTTTCCACGCTGATCATTTCTACTGCGTGTCAGATTTGTGATATCTGTAACGGTTTTCGAGTTATTTGCAAAATACAGCAATTTACCCTTATGTAACAGCAGCCATATTGTTTGATCTTCGGACTAATCGAACACAATTTTGAAACTGCAAACCCTAAAGATTATTCAGGCCAAGTTTGGTTACAATTCCCCTAGCAAGTTTAGAGGAGAAGATTTTTGAAATTGTTGACGGGCGGACGGACGACAGACGGACGACGGACGCAAAGTGATGGCCTTTTAGGCCAGGAGAGCTAATAAAGTGACAAAATTTTCAGTCAACTGATGACTTTCTTCAGTGTCTTAAACACGCTATAATATGATTGCGATTGACGATTAAATAACTCATCAATACTGGGATATTATAAATCGAATGTCATTTTTTTTCACAAGGGTAAATAGAAAATGTAGCTTCATAATAATCAGTGTACACATAACGTCAAATATTTTTAGATACAAGTTTGAAATGAAACATCTTACCTTTAAACTAACTAAGACAAATAGATAGTATCAATCATAGAAATTTAAAAAATATACATAATTAATAAATAAAATTGTGGCTAAGTATAAGATATTGAACCCGAAGATCCATCGTTAGTTAACTTTATAGGTCTATTGTTTTCTATTTATTCCTCCCGGATGTAAAACCTGGAGTTCTTTTTCTCGTTGTTCACGTTGGGAATCACTTTATTGGCTGTTCTGTTCAATGATGAGGATTTTCATTCTATTGAAATCTTCGATACTATGGTCTGACAACCTGAAGTGTTGACTCACGGGCAGAAATGGCTTTTTACTGAGGTCACTTCTGTATTCATTTAGACGTTTGTGGAATGGCTGCTTTGACTCGCCCACGTATTGGAGATTACAAACGTTACACTGCAGCAAATAAATAATATTTGTGCTTTTGCAATTTGTAGTGCAAAATATTTTGTACCTTTTTTGCAGAAAGCTGACTGGTAAACGTGGACGAGTTTTGAATATGTCTGCAACATTTGCAGCGCTTGTCTTCACAAGGGTGACTTTTTGCTGTGGTTCTAGTAGTGTTAGACACTTCAGCTCGTACCAACAAATTTCTCGGACTGTCTGGTTGTTTAAATGCAACCCAGGGAGGCTGGGGAAAGATTTTGGACAATTTGAGACATTTTTCCACAGATGTCCAGTGCTTACGAACGGTGTTATAGGTGTTTTTCAGGGAAGGATGGTATGTGAGAACACAAGGCGTTCTTTTGTTTTTCTTTTTTTCTTTATACTTAAGCAAGGTGCTCCTTGGAATATTCAGGGCTTTGTGAAAACTTTTTTTTTTATGTTGCTGTGTTTATACCCTCTTCGTTTAAGATTCCTTTTGAGTTGACCTAATCGTTTTTGCACGGAGTCTTCCATCGCACAGATTCGTCTTATTCTGAGAGCTTGGCTGTATGGAATATTTTTAGTTACATGTGCGGGATGACAGCTGGTATTGGCTTGTATCCTTGGGTTTACAATATAAATCTGTGGACAGTTCACCTTCCGATAGTATCAAGAAAGGATATGGTAGTCTTCGATATTTCTGAAGTAAACTTGATAGATGGGTGCAAATTGTCGGCATCCGAGATAAAGTTTTGTAACGTTTCATCACTTTCTGTCCTATTCATGTCGACATCATCTATAAATCTATACCAAGAAAGCGATTTTTTTCGATAGATAATTCGAGAAGTTCTGCCTCAAACACCAGGCAGTGTATTCTTTTCAGTACAGGTGGAATAACACTCTTTTCCACAGTTCTAGACGTCTGTTGATCCTGTTAAAAAGCCACAGTCAAGAACATCTCTGAAATTAATCGAAGTGTTTAACTCTATTTTAAATTCTTGCAAAAATTATCTTACAGTTCAACAATATGAAAATATTTTGAAACGTTTGAATGACATTACTAATATTCAAAGTTCGGAACTTCATAAACGACAACGTAAATTTTTTTTTCCGAGATAGCGTTACACACCAACTGAAACCCCCATTTCCGAAATGACGAAAAAAAGAAGAAACTGACACTTCAAACGTAAACCTCAAGAAATAAACAACATCACTCACAGCGTTGTTAATCATTCTAGATGTAAAAGAATGGATAACAGGAAACACCCACAATGGCTGAAAATTATAATTACATGCCACAATCTGTCATGGAACTACACAAGAAAAACACGAATAAGACAAGAGACAAACGTTGAAAACAGTAGGAACTCGGGACAGCCGGACTTGGTACCGGCACTAGCAAAAGCCAGCGGTAGGGTTAAACCGGTTTATGGGCACCCAAACCTCCCCTTTATCTATCCTGTTTCCCTAAAGTTTAAGAAACATGCGATAAAACCCAATACAGGTAGACTACTAACTCCATGACCACAATCTTGAAAGGAAAGAAAAAAAACAATACGTAATTTTGAAAGATTGGTCAAGGGATGCTCGCCGCTAAACTGCCGGCTAGCTCAAGGGGCCTAGTCTGCTGGTAGAACACTGCCGCACTACGGAAGAAAAATCAAACTCAAAACTTCCCGAAGGGTTTGGTCAATAATCATCATAAATTTCAGTAGACATCGGCAGTATCAGTGAAAGGCCAGTGTGTGTGCAAAATTTTCAGGTCATTAGGTGTCAAAGCTAATTTAACGAATGCAAGCAGTATATTTTGTCGATATCCCCCATCACATAAAGAATGTAAGTTACGTCCCAGCTTTTCTGGATTTTCAATCAATTTCTGGCATTTTTTAACAACATTACCGTAAAAAAGAGGATTAGAAATGCCCTTAGTAATAAGCTGTGTACGAGTGACGCCATATTTAGATATCAAATGTTCATATCTATTATAAAACTTCTTAAATGTATTCAACAACTTATGAAATCTGTAACCCTGTTGTAAAAGTTTGGCTGTGATAGTAAGGTTACGAGTAGAACAAACCCGTGCGAATCGTACCAGTTGAGAAATATAGACTCCGTAGGATGGAGCTAGAGGGATGTCGCCGTCAAGAAAAGGAAACAACGGCAGTAGAATACCGAAGGAACAAAGGGGTGAAATTCACAAAAATCGAAGTCCAAAGACAGGGCAAAACATTAGTAATAGTGAAATCAAAATCATCCCGTTTATCATATATTTTAGTTTTTATTTTACCAGAGTCAATAATGATAGTTAGATCCAGGAAAGGGCAGTATTTTGAATCATTGTTAGCTTTATTTAATTTTAGTTGTTGCGGGTAAATAATGTCTACATAATATAAAAACTGGGGATTATCAATAGTAAGGATATCGTCAATATACCTGCTGTTATCATTGAAAATAGAAATAAGTTTATCACTGTTTGGTATGGTTCCGTTTTGAAGTTTTTTCATGAAGTCTCGTTCGTAACAGAAAAGGAAAAGATCTGCAATTAGAGGTGCACAATTTGTACCAATGGGAATACCTATGACCTGTTGATAAATAGTGTTGCCAAAACGAACAAAAATATTGTCCAGCAAAAGAATGAGTGCATTGATTATATCATCACATGTCCAGGAACAATGATGATTGTAGGTAATATTAGAGAAGAATCCTTGCTTTTTGCTAGAGCAAATGAACTGCAGACGAGAAAATTTAAAAGACCTTTTAATAAGTTCTCCCAATTTGGATTTAATGAAATCATTTGGAAGGGTAGTATAAAGTGTAGAAAAATCATAACTGTCGATTGATGAGACTGGTCTTTGTATTGATTGTAGTTTATCTAAAACTTCAATAGAATTTTTTACACTCCAAAAGTAATTTACACCAGAGTTTTGATAAGTTTTTTTCACAATAATTAATAACCAACTCCTTTATACAAGTAAGTGAACTAGTTAAATGGATGGATAAATTAGTAGTCGAACACTTACTAGATGCAGAAATAAAACGATGTTTAAAGGGATTTTTGTGAAGCTTCGGAACCCAGTACATGGTAGGTAAGATGTTATCTTTAGGTGGAACTTTAAGCATATCTGTATCCTTATAATGTTGTTTGGTTAGCGTGTTTTCGTCCCAATTGGTACGTTTGAAAGTGTCTGACTTGTCCAGTTCGTTTTGTTGAACATCTATGTAGTATTTCTTTCAGACAGTAGCAACGTTGTTAGAAGCCTTGTCAACAGGTACAAATACATATTTTTTACCAAGATCCTTCAATTTAGACCTAATTCTATTTACAGACAGCTTAGGAGGTGACTCAAAATAATTATCTTTATAAAAATTTATTCTGTTGGCGACCTTGGTAATAATTTTATCTTTACATAAATTTAGAGCATGCTTGTCTGCACTTTCTCGTTTGCATCATTTTTTACAAAACTGGTTAGAGCGTCATTAATTATATCAAAACAAGCTTGCCAGTTTATTTTTGAAGGTGGGCGGTATTTAGGCCCTTTTCTAAAGAATTGTCTAACTTCTTTAAGTATTTAACGAAAGGATATGGAGTAAATGAACATGAGACCATAACACATATGTTAACTCCAACTGCAATAATTTTAATGACCTGTATGGCCATTTCGGAAATTTATTCCTCATCAGCAGCACTAGAACCCAAACAAAGGAAATCCATAACTTCAAAAAAATGTTAAAATGCATAAAACCAAACGAAATCCGAATAATCAGTAATATCAAATATAGCTAAGGACAAAACTACGATGGTGAGAGTGAATCCTTCGGTTTTAGAATTTACATAAATTTAGATAATAGTAATTGAACAAAGTGTACACATGAGATATAACTCATGTACAAGTACACCATATCTAAGAAAAATAAAGAGCATACATCTCTACCACGGGGAATTGTTTTACCAACTCCACACTGCAATAAAAGATAAATTCCTGTATTAAATATTTTACGAAAGGATATGGAGTAAATGAACATGAGACCATAACACATATGTTAACTCCAACTGCAATAATTTTAATGACCTGTATGGCCATTTCGGAAATTTATTCTTCATCAGCAGCACTAGAACCCAAACAAAGGAAATCCATAACTTCAAAAAAATGTTAAAATGCATAAAACCAAACGAAATCCGAATAATCAGTAATATCAAATATAGCTAAGGACAAAACTACGATGGTGGGAGTGAATCCTTCGGTCTTAGAATTTACATAAATTTAGATAATAGTAATTGAACAAAGTGTACACATGAGATATTATCTCATGTACAAGTACACCATATCTAAGAAAAATAAAGAGCATACATCTCTACCACGGGGAATTGTTTTACCAACTCCACACTGCAATAAAAGATAAACTTCTGTATTAAATATTTTACGAAAGGATATGGAGTTAATGAACATGAGACCATAACACATATGTTAACTCCAACTGCAATAATTTTAATGAGCTGTATTGCCAATTCGGAAATTTATTCCTCATCAGTAGCATGAATTCACAGAAGATTAAACATCTCTTTTGTTAAGGGGCCTGAATTTCTGCCGAGCACCTGGAAAAGTCAGTGAGACGAAACTGTCCGACGAACTTGATAACTTTGCAAAGAAGCCTAAGAATAAAAGAATATTTTGGATCAAAGAAGAGGGAGACAGAGGATGAAATCAATTCCGATAGTGATTCAGATGACAATTGTCAAGAAAAATTTGTAAAAAAAAAAGCAAATGGATCCCCAAACCCAGTAAAAATGCCACTCTGGAATCTTTCATAGACAAAGATGACATATTGCATGCTGTCAAATTAAATACTGACAGTTTTGACAATCTCAAGCCAGGGGAACGTACTGCTCTTCGTAATTTGAGATCAAACGAAGAAATTGTCATAAAACCTGTAGACAAATATGGTGCTGTTGTTGTAATGGACAAATCCTTATATCTTCAAGAAGCCGACCGCCAGCTTAACGATGACCGTTTTTATTTAAAATTAAGCAATGACCCCACTAAACAGTTTACGGATGAAATAACATATGAATTTAACAACATGTTCGAGAAGGGTAACATCGATGAAAAACCACTACAATACTTAATTCCAGAGAATCCAAAATTAACCTGGCAGATTTTATTTACTTCCAAAAATGAACAAACCTTACAACCCAGGAAAACCCATCGTCTCTGCTCATGGTTATCCTACTAAAAAATATCTGAATATGTAGATTTCCATCTCCGCCAACATGTTAAGAATCTCCCATCATTCATCAAAGATCCTACTGACTATTACCAAAAATGGCGGACTTGAATCCTTTACCACCTAACACCGCTCTGTTCACTATGGATGTCACCTCCCTCTATACAAACATCCCTCACTCCGATCGGATCGAAGCTTGCAGAGAAGTTTGGTAATCTCGCCTGGTCAAAATTCCTCCGACAGATTATCTTGTTACCATGCTTACAATGGTTCTTAAAAAGAACAATTTTACTTTCGCTGGCGAACACTATTTGCAAATAAATGGAACTGCTATGGCCACCAAAACGGCTCAATCCTATGCTTACATATTTATGGGGAAATTCGAAAACCAACTTCTCGAATTGTCTATCGAAAAACCGCTTTCTTGGTATAGATTTATAGATGATATGAAAAAGAAAGGAAATGGGGTAAATGTCAAGGAGACAACATCCCATATCCAGGTTAAAACGACCAAAATCAAAACATCTAGGGGACACCATATGGTCTTCAACACAGTGAGGAACCTGACACCATATAGAAGCCCTAAATGGCTCCGAAAAGGTAAAAAAGTGAATAAATCAATGGAAACAAACCACATCCAATAACCCAAATATCAAGAAACTAAAATTTTATAAGAAGACAAGGACAAGCCAATGACCAACATATTCCTGACTTGGGACAGGCGCAAAAATTGCGGTGGGGTTAAACTCGTTTTCTTGGATTCAAACCCTCCCCTATGTGTGGTGAATGGCTAAAAATAAATACACAAAAAGACTCACAGTAAGAATCAAACTAGAAAAAGTCCAACTTATCAAGACGAGTACCCTTACAATGAAGTACATAAAACATGAAGACAATACATACAGGTACTGTCCGGACAAATGCTCGCAGTTACTGACAGCTAGCTAAGGACATAATTTCCGTTGACTATGATATCAAGCCTTCTTACATATGAAATTTCAATTGAAATACTTCTAAATAGATTTGGTATAACAACATCATCAATTATGAAAGAAGAACATGATATTGTGCAATGCCAAATACTGCCAATATGAAAAATTATTTAAATTTAGCTATGGTTTAAAGCATTTAGGAGATGATCAATATTTTTGCCAACAAAAACCAGAAGTAAAGATTTAACAACAATGCTGTATTTATATCCTTTATGAATAAGTTTGTTCAACGCATTAATAAGTTTGGAAGGACAATATTTGAATTTATGCGCTTTGTAAATGATATTTCCATAGAAGTTTGGATGTGAAATGCCCTGATGTATAAGAGCCCTGCATGTAGAACCAAATTTTCTTAATAAGTCAATGTATCTATAATAAAATTTAGAGAATATTTTTATCAATTTATGTGAGACAAAGATTTCGGTCGTTGAAGTCAGAAATATTACTACATACTCGTGCATATCGAACAAGCTGTGAAATGTAGACCCCGTAAGAAGGGGCTAACGGAACATCGCCGTCGAGATGGGGGAAATTGACTATAGGAATGAGAAATCATCCCTTTTTATCATAAACCTTACATGTCTACATGAATGGACAGAGAGTGATGAAACGTTACAAAACTTTAACTCGCATACCAACAATTTGCACCCATCTATCAAGTTTACTTCAAAAATATCAAAGACTACCATCTCCTTCCTTGATACTACAAGCTCTTTATCGAAAGGTGAACTATCCACAGATTTATATTGCAAACCCACGGATACAAAGTAATACCTTTTACCCAGCAGCTGTCACCCTGCACATGTAACTAAAATATTCAATACAGCCAAGCTATCAGAATAAGACGAATCTGTTCGAAGGAAGACTCCGTGCAAAAACGATTAGGTCAACTCAAATGTAATCTTGAACGAAGAGGGTATAAACACAGTAACATCAAAAAAGTTTTCACAAAGCCCTGAATATTCCAAGGAGCACCTTGCTAAAGTACAAAGAATAAAAAAGAAAAACAAAAGAACGCCTTGTGTTCTCACATACCATCCTTCCCTGAAAAACACCTATAACACCGTTCGTAAGCACTGGACATCTATGGAAAAAAGTCTCAAATTGTCCAAAATCTTTCCCCAGCCTCCCTGGGTTGCATTTAAACAACCAGACAGCCTGAGGAACTTTTTGGTACGAGCAGAAGTGTCTAATACTACTAGAACCACGTAAAACAGTCACCCTTGTGAAGAACAAGCGCTGCAAATGTTGCAGACATATGCAAAACTCGTCCACGTTAAACAGTCAGGTTACTGCAAAAAGGTACAAAATATTTTGCACTACAAATTGCAAAAGCACAAATATTATTTATTTGTTGCAGTGTAACGTTTGTAATCTCCAATACGTGGGCGAGTCAAAGCAACCATGCCACAAACGTCTAAATGGACACAGAAGTGACCTCAGTGAAAGGCCACTTCTGCCCGTGAGTCAGCTCTTCAGGTTGTCAGACCATAGTATTGAAAATTTCAATAGAATGAAAATCCTTATCATTCAACAGAACAGCCAATGGAGTGATTCCCAACGTGAACACCGAAAAAGATTTTGGATCAAAGAACTCCGGGTTTTACATCCGGACGGATAAATATAAAACAACAGACCTATAAAGTTAACTAATCTTCGGGTTTAATATATATCGTATACTAAGCCATAGTTTTATTTATTAATTATGTATATTTTTTTATTTCTATAATTGATACTATCTATTTGTCTTAGTTAGTTTAACTGTCAGATGTTTCATTTCAAACTTGTATCTAAAAATATTCGAAGTTATGTGTACACTGATTATTATGAAGCTACATTTTCTATTTACCTGTGTGAAAGAAAAAAAATGACATTCGATGTATAATGTCCCAGTACTTATGAGTTATGTAATTATTAATCGCAATTATATTATAGCGTGTGTAAGACACTGAAGAAAGTCATTAGTCAACTGAAAATTTCATCACTTTATTATTAACAACTTTTATTTATTTTATAGATATCGTTGCACAATCTTCTAGATTTATATAATTATTTTGTCAGTGCTGCATTGTCCTGAATCGACCATCCGATATCCATTAAGTTTTCTTGTTATATATAACCATCTCAAAAGAAAGCAACAAAATCAACAACATCAAGATTCCCGACGCACTGGATCTAAAAAGATACACACTTCCTCAGAATAATAAAACAGGGCAGTAAACGGAAGTGAACAGTACACACATTTAAAAGCTGATATTTCGAGACCTATTTACAGATTTACAGGATAGATTTCCGAAAATTTTGCAGGTTTCTCCAGTTGCTGAGCTTTTGAAAATTGATGTTGTGGTTATAGAGTGCCACAAATCTGAAAAAGTAATTTACTTGATAACATGCTCCGTATATGAACAGCAGTATATTGGTGAAACAAAACACTCCCTCAATTTTCGCATCAACTTACATCGCAATCATATACAGAAAAAAGAACAATCACAGGTTACAACGTTCCATTTTAATACCAACTGACAAAGCTGGACTGACATGCAGGTTGTGGCCATTGACCAAAATAGATCTTGGAACGAGACCCAAAGACAGGCAAAAGAACGATTTTGGATGCAAGAACTTAAATTTAGCATGAACATAAAAGCTTAGAGAACGAAAGCCTAAATTTCCTGATCCTACCCATTTTTCATTTTATTAATTTTTCCTCTCTTATTTTTTACTTTTTTTCTTTCTTATTCTGTCATATTTTGCTCTATGTCCAGCTCATTAGCGTAAGAATTTTGCAAGATTCGATGTACAGACACTGACAAAATTCTTTTTTCCCTTCTCATGTTACATTTGTAGTTAACAGCGTCCATGGTGTAGCTGTCGATACTTTGCTTAATTTTTTGTAGTATAGTCTTTGTAAATAGTTTTTTTTTCATTGTATTTTTACTTTTTTAATTGTGTTTTGATAAAGAGCCGGATAGGTCTTGAAATATCAGGTGTTAAATGTGTGTACTGCTCACTTCAGTATACTGCCTTGTTATATATATATATATATATATAAAATGTCTATAAATTCAGTCAACGTG
>MJUU01019704.1:19954-29991 GCA_002080025.1 Modiolus philippinarum
GGACTTTATTCGTCAATTTTTATGCAATTTTTTACATGTCGCGCTCTAACTCAACAATCCTTGTGCCAATTCACTTCAAACTTTGTAGAGGTATTGGATATAATGGCCTCACGATCTGTATACTTTTTCGTGAAATTTGGATTTTTCTTGCAAGAGTTATGGGACTTGATTCATCAATTTTAAGGCAATTTTTCACATGTCGCCCTCCAACTTGACAATCCTTTGACCAATTCACTTCAAACTTTGTAGATGTATTGGGTATGATGGCCTCACAATCTGTGTACTTTTTTGCGAAATTTTGATTTTTCTTGAAAGAGTAATAGGACTTTATTTGTCAAATTTAAGGCAATTTTTTTACATGTCCCACTCTTACATGTAAGTACTTTGATCAGCTCACTTTAAACTTTGCAGATTGATTTGTTAAAGAGGTATCAAGCTCAACTAGGCAGTTATAGGTGCTTCTAAATTGAGAATCCTTTACCTAAATCACTTAAAGTTTTGAAGGGGTGACGACGGGCGTATCATGCGACTTGGCGCAGCTGTTTATTATTTATTTTTTTTACATTCACTTTAAAAGTAAAATGTGTTCCATTCAGTATAATAAAACACCTATTTACTGGCTATTTGTACAATAGCAAGATTATGGTTCCGTGCAACATCAACTATTTCCATCCGCTTTGCTTCGGGAAATAGTCGACATATCAGGTTTCATAATGAAAAATAAAATAGTTATGTATTTTAATGAGAGAATATTCTTATCTAAGCTCAAACTGACAAGATTACCGGTAGACTTGGTATGAGTCTCTCTGTATTTTTTGTTTAATGGGTGTGTGATAGTAGACAAAAGTTTTTAGAAAAGTATGCAAATTTTCAAAAAAGAAAAAAAATACAGAGATACTTGTAGCAAGTCTATGAAAAGATGTTAACAAAAATGTAATGAACTTGTGTTTCTTTTTCAGATTAGTAGTTGTGTATTTACCAAGAATTATTATGCTGTGTTGTCAAAAGAAATAAAGATTAAAGGTCCTCTATGTACATGTCCTGTGTACTCTGTACATGTATGTATTCCTAACTCTGTACATGTATGTATACCTAACTCTGTACATGTATGTATACCTAACTCTGTACATGCATGTATACCTACCTGTAGACAATTTCTCCCCTTTGTACGTACCCTTTAGATTTTGTTTGCAAACCTAAAGACAAAAATAGATCATCTGTGACAGGTATATAACTGAGGATAACAAACTTTTCTTCCATTTAGGTTGGTAGGGTATAAAAATGTTGTCTCTTTTTAAAATCAATGTTTCAAAAGCCTGCTTCATTCTTTGAAGTATGTTAAGTGATTGACTTGTTTTGAATATAGCAATATATGAAATCAAATAAGAAATACAAGCAAATAACCATTATACAGAATAGGGTCGGTCATTATATATTTTGCAATGGGAATTTGCCTCTAGGGGCATTATTTGCTGCTAATGAGGGTGAATTTTGGTATTTAATCATTAGAACATGTATGTCAAATACAAAACTAGAAAAACTGTGAGCAAAGCTCACTAATAAATACCCCCCACACCCCCATTTGATTCCAGAAATTAAAAATCATTCAAATCAAATTTTGAAAAAGGAAGTGCACATCTTCATTATGTCATAAACACTGTGTTAAAGTTTCATGAAATCTATTCAGTGGTTCAGGAGGAGTAGCGGATAAGAGATGGGTACCCACTAGCAATGTAATGGCTAAGTCCATGTTTTGTCATGGGAAACCCCAAAAATCAATCAAATCAAATTCTGAAATAGCAGGTGCACATCTACATTATGTCATTAACACTGTGTTAAAGTTTCATGAAAATCTATTCAGTGGTTCAGGAGGAGTAGAGGATAAGAGATGGGTATCCCCTTGTAATGTAATGGCTAAGTCCATGTTTTGCAATGGGAAACCCCTAAAATTGATCAAATAAAATTCTGAAATAGGAGGTGCACATCTACGTTATATCATTAACACTGTGTTAAAGTTTCAGGTTCAGGAGGAGTAGCAGACAAGAGATGAGTACCCTTTGGTGTAACGGACGGAGGGACGGACGGAAAGACGGAAGGACAGACGGACGACCCCATCACTATATACCCCCACTTTAAATATCTCACCTGCATCAAAAAAGTCCATTTGGATTTTTGGCCAATTTGGGTAAATTTGTTTTAAAATGACAGCATTTTTTACAAAATTTGATAAAAAATATAAAATTTGTCCTTCCGCCTGACCTAAAATGTAAATAAAAAATTTTGAAATGCATCTACAAGTCAAATAAATAAGTAGATAAATCATGCATTAATCTTCCATTGAATTTGATGTATAAATACTTGTTTGACAGAATTTATTTATTTATTTTAAATACAGAATGTCCATACTAATGCACAAAAAACAGATGGGTTATGGTCAAAGTTCAAAAGCAAGTTAGGATTCAGAGGACAGAAACTTAAATATAGTAAAAAGGTAAGTAATAGAATTATTTTTATAAATCTATTCCTAAGTTCTGACCGTTTTTAATCTTCATTGACTAAGTTTGGTAAAGCGTTGTTTTTCCACGACGTAAACGTCTTTTTGAGCCACTGGACGTCGTTTACATCTTTTGTGACATTTGATTTCGAAATAGAAAATTCGTAATAAGTTCGTCGACTCTTAAGATATCGACATTATCTAATAGGTAAACAGAAGGCAACAAGATGCACATTTATAATGTGAATGAAATTAATGTAAACTTTACAAACAATGGACACTTTCACAATAACTGTGGTCCTTTATTTTGCACATGCGCTCATGTGCCTTTGAGTGGATAAATTGCAACATCATAGTACATTGTATATGTAACGTCTTGATTAAATATCCTAGGACGTCATTTTTGTTGGGACTTTTTTTATTTTCCACTTAAAATCGTAGGAATGCAGTTGTCATGAACGGGTCTATTGTGGATTATCTCCCTGTAGTAGTCAAAGGGAACTTTTATTTCAGTGTGAAAACATGAATTATCTTCTCTTTGACCATATATAGCTAACATTGTACTGGTAGATAATCCACAAATGTTTCTCTGTATTGAGCTGTTTTCTTCGAAGTCTGGATTCCCACTTACCATAATTTTGGAAGAAAACCAAAAGATGCTAAAAAGTTTACATGCCAATTGGACAATCCTATAGAATTTTTAGTTTCTGTTTGAAATATTAATATTACCCAACAGAAAAAAAAAACAAAACAAAAAAACCACAAATTAAACTTGGATACAATGACCTAAAACCGACATACCGGTACCTTTTAATACAGGCAAAACACTAGGTAACTAGTAATATTCATTATTTTTCCTCCTGTAAGAAAGTTCATTTATAGAAAAACAGTGTTATTTTTGCATAGTTTTTAAAAGAAATATAGATGACTGCATTATTGCAATAATAGGCACAGCTGTTGTGAAGACTATTTATTTCTCTGTACAGTAGGTGGAGTTTTGGTCTAATTGACGAATGGGTGGTATTTATCCCCTTCAGGTCGTGCACTCATGTCCATCACCCTAGTTTCTATATCGCAGTAATGTAAATCACAACATTGTTATACTAATAACGAACTCACTGACTGAACTGAAAATTGAGCAAAATAAGCCTGAGCAATTGTGCACTACCTTACTAAACATAGACCAAAACCTCAGCTAAAAAATCTTAATAAAAAGCTAATTTCCTTACTATAAAATATCAAAACAACTCAAATAAAGTAACCTTCAAGAAATAAGCACACTTCTTTTCTAAAAATAGACAAAGGTCCTACAAAACCCTCCATAATAATAGCACTACCTGAATAAATATACACAAAATACAAGAACAAAATAAGCTTCAAGAGTAAGCACACTTCCATGCTAAAAATGAAATATTAAACACAACAGCACATCATAGCAAATAAATTTTTGCAAAATGTACGTTACTTAAAATTGACAATAACATTTTAACAAAATAACGGGATAATAAGTCCACTACCTTAATTAAAAAATGGACACAGGCCACAATTAAATAACATTGAAGAATAACACACTACATTTCTAAAATCGACACAAACATCAACAAAATATCAACAATATGCAATTCAGCTACTGTACTAAAGTAGATGAAAACCAAAATGAAATAGCTTTCAACAATAAGCTAACTACCTCATTGTTACTAATGGATAAACTTTAACAACTCTCTTAAACAAGAAAGTTAACATGTGCAAACATTGTATATGACTATAACACTTTAAGTGTATATGTAACAGTATATGTCTGCCACTAGTGTTGTGCAATCGGTTACAAAATCCAACCAATTATCTATTATAATCATTTAGGTTCAACAGACCAATTATCTATTGCTATCGGTTAATGGTAAAATGCTTACAATTTGTATGGTGTTAGGATATTAGGATGAATCTTTGACAAAATTTTGGGTAATATCGCTATATTTTCCTATATAGATCCATGAAATTTAAGTTTTCACTCTCATAACATGTGCTATTTTTACTTTAGGGATACATTAAGAATTTCATAAAATAAATATACATTTTAGTTTGATTTGAAAGAAGACGAAAATAATAAAGATAATTTCGTTTATCAATCAATTGACCAAAATTTCAATCGATTAATCACATCTAGATGCCCAACAAATAGATTTGAGACTTTTTTCCATCATCAGAACACCTCTATCTGCCACCATGAAATATTTTCGGAAATCTTTACTGAAAATAGAAAAAAACTTGATATTATTTAAATGAAATATGACAACTGTGAAACATTTACAATAAAAATATTTTCCCTTTAGAAAATCATTTTATTGGTGTAAGAGATTTCAGGTAGTTGAATATTACATCCAGAAGAAACTATCTCTTAAACATAATATACTATAACTAATCTGAGATTTTGATTATCGCAAAATATTCAACGAAGGATCGAACAACGATTTAATTCACGAATGTGTGCGGCGCATGAGTGAATTACGGTGTTTTTTGATCATGAGTTGAATATTTTCGATAATCAGAATCTAGGATTAGTTATTTTTTTTATTATATAGATCAGTCCGCTCATAATTATTTTTTTAATTTGAGGTTCTTTTCATGAAATATGTTTTCCATGTTAATAGGCTGAGACGTTTACTTAACAACAACGTTGGCGATGCTATTGTGACATTACTTCCAAGAGTGAAATTATGGAAATTTATGGAAGATAATTTCACAGTTAATTATCACTTTTCTTTCACTAAGAAATTTCAATCTTTCACCGTCCTCTATATAATAAATAATTTTATATCTTATATAGATTGATTTTATGGCACCGACCATCAGTTTCAGCTATATTAGGACAACAAGTTTTTAATGATAAGTCTTAATGGTAAAAAAAACAAATGTGAAACAACAAATTGAATGCCATCTGACCACAACATTATATAGAGAATGAAATACATGTTTTTCTTTTTTTTCAGAATTTAAAAGTCACGGGGACTAAGATGTACTTATGGTATACCAAACAAATTGATCCTATTGAAATTATGAAAGGTAAGAATAGTATGAATAGATAATCCTAAAATGCTAAAGGTTATTTATGTGTAGCCGGTTTTGGTAGAGCAACAAAACAAATACATCAGGTTCGAATATTTATTTCCATCGATTACAGCAGGATAACAATAACATAAGATAAATACCCTGTAAAAATATAAACACAATAGTAAGACAAAGTTAAGGGTTCATAGTTCACTATAATTGTAAACAATTAATAAACAATCGATACACATGTTTAAATGAAAAATATGTTGCTTATTGTAATAAAAATACAATAAATGGAAACTGTATGTTTATGGTATTGTCCTGAAAGTTTGTCTAGATATAAAATGTACATTTACTCCATATTCGGTATATTCACATCAATAAATTCTTACTGACGGACAATATAGAAAAATAACAATATCTAAGTTACACCTGCGTTCAATAATTCTACAAAATCGTACACTAGTTAATAACAATTAAGCAAAACTAGCATAAAGCTAAAAGCATAAAGCTGCACGCAAAAATTAAGTGATAAGCAAATAATAGCAGCTAACTAAGCAAGAATATAAAATGTAGGTACAAAAGACATAACATTTATCTTACCTCGCATGAGGTGCAAAGGCCTCCTGCGTGTGTACTACAGTTCAGTCAGTAATTACATCTTTAGACCAAAATAGACCAGATACCTATTAATGACAAAATAAGGACTATTGTGAATATTACATAGATTAGATATTCACCTGTAAACATAATAATTTGTACCCATCAGTTAAAAATAATCATCGATCAAAATTACAGGTACGCTATGTTTTATTTACATTTAGGAAAACGTTAATACTACAATTTTAAATCATTCATACGGCGTTCTCGAATTCTCACTCATTCAGGTTTAATATAAAAATCCTATTTAACGAGTATTACACTTATTTACACAAAAATATAGAATTGTTACTCGTTTCCAAAGTATATAAAATGTATTTATCTAGAGACATTTTATTCTCACTTTATTTATATTATTTAACCAATCGTACAGCGCTCGTCTCTCATTCACCATTCAATCTCCGTTCATACGCTCAGATCGCTCATTCTGGATAAAATATTAATTTCGGACTATTAATATAATGTTAGTGAATATAAGAAAAAAACTGACCTTCATAAATGAAATAGTAATATCCAAGAATATCAATAATATATCAGATTTCACCAGACAGGACAGAAAACAAAATCACATCTTTGTCTGTCAAATTTCTAGAGTGGAGTGTTTAAAAAGATTAGAACAATAAAATAGAAGCGCCAAAATACGGGGACCAGTAGAAATAGAGAAAGTATGCGGTCAAATTAACCATGGAATGAATTTAGAAATTAATACCCACAAATCGAAATAGACAAAAACCAATGACATACATCGTCTGTCAAAGTAAGTCCGAAAGTCGAAATACGTCATAAAATATTAAATCATCAAAACTCAATTAATTACAATCTGTAATTGATAAATATGAATATATTAAACATGAAATAAAGTTAATTAATAATACACTCTGGAAATAATAATGCTGAAAATATGCAGGCTATCACATATGAACAGTACAAAAGTTTATTTATCTGTGTTTTTCCCTTTGAATTGTGAAAATTTCAGTACTTGGGAAATATAAACATGCATTATCTGAGGTATTCTTTGCATTTCTTTATACCTGCAACCAATTAATTAAAAAAATTAACCTCAATACAAAGAGATAGAGAAGAATTCATCTCTAATAATAATGATGATGGCATTGATATTCCAAAATGTCCTATTAGAACTGAATCACAGTTACAAAATACTGTTATAACCGAACAAGATGTTTAAGACATTTTAAAAGTATTAAAACTAGGTAAAGTCTCCAGGCTAGATTATATGAGTCATCACATGCATTCTTCAATTTTATTAGCACAGGTGACACATATTTTCCATGGAATACCCATGCAATTTGAATTACTCCATACACTTTATTAATTGTCTTCAGTTATCTATTGAATGGGTTTATAAGTATGTCAGATAGTTTTTATACCCCGCACACATAGTTGCAAGGTATTATGTGATAACCTCAGTTGTGTGTCTGTCCGTCCATCTGTCTGTCCTGTCCAACCGTCCATCCATCCTTCTATCTGTCCGTCCCTCCATCCGTCCCCAAAGGTTTCCGACTGATAACTTGTGAACAAAATAACACAAGGTCTTCAAACTTGATATGTAAGTTGCTTACCACAAAAGTCAGGTCAAGTTCGTTTATGGGTCAGATGTTCAAGGGGCCCCTTGAAACTTTTGCCAATTTTAGGGTTCGAACTGATAACTTGTTAACGAAATAACATGCTGTCTTCAAACTTGGTATCTCAGACTAAGATGGATTTTTGGTTCAGAAGTCTAAGGGGTTCTGGAGTTATGCCCCTTGAAATTTTGAAATTTTGCAAATTTTAGGGTTTCCTACTTATAACTTGTGAATGAAATAAAATGCTGTCTTTAAACTTGGTATGTAAATTGTTCACCACAAAACACAGGCCAAGTGTAACTTTGGGTTCAGCGGTACACATGGTTCTGGAGTTATGCCCCATTTAACTACGAAATTTTGTGAAACATAGCAGGGTATCATGTAATGCACCAATTATTATTTTTGATTACGGTGTTCTAGTGCAACTGTTGAATGTGAAGGAGTGTCATTATTACATATTAAATTTATCTTTTCAGAATTAGGACTACCAGATACATTTAACTCCTGGTTTTTAGTAACAGAATTACATTTATGGTTTGTAGTACATTTATAAGTGTAGGTAGTAGTCGAGTTTTTAAGTACTGTAATTGTACTTATATTTGCGGGTACTTATTTTCGCGAGAATTCCTTTCATGCCAAGTTTGCGTGTATTTAATTTCGCGGAGGTGAGTGTTTTCCTGATAACTTTGATGTTAAATTATTACATTCGTGGGTACTTATTTTCGCGGAAAGTTGCTGACAGCGAAATTCGTGAAAATAAGTACACCGGGAAAATAAGTACAATTACAGTATCTCCACCTTTTAATATATACATATATACAGATATTTCAAAATGTCACATCTCATCAATGGTCTACTGTACAATATAATGTTTTGATTTTATCTACAAAAGGTTAGGAAGTGGAATGGAACTATTTTGTAAAGCCTGACCCATGAAAAAAATATATAATTAAAGTTCATAGCATTTCAACATCCATTGGTCCTCATTGGTCAACGCCATGAAAAACCAAAGTTTATTTTTGATAAATGCTTCTTGTCGCTCAGAGGCAAAATAGTGCAGAATATGGTGATGTTCAACATTCAGTGACACACTGTTTTCATTAGTACATATAATAAGATAAAAGTAATTAGAGGAGTTTATCAAATTGTAAACATGGTTCCTCACTCACAAACTTTAATATAGTACCTCGGAATCAGTTTAAGAGTGAGTCAGTCATGTTTACACATAAACTCCTCCAAAATAAAATTACTATTATTCCTTTATTAAATAGCATATACACATAAGACATTATTTCATATTCAAGTACACTATATTATAAAGATAAAGAACGTTCAATTAGTACAGGGAACAGGGAATATTTTAATCATCTTTCAAGTCCCCATAGTATGGTAAGGCAAACACTTGTATAATACATAATACAAAGAAAAGAATTAAATGCACGAGAAACTAGGACAAAACCTTGTTCTGAATTATTTTTCAACTAAATAGGGTCTGTTAGTCTCGTCATGTGGCACTGAGATTTCATGACAAGATTGAAATTCAAAAACATTTCACGCCAATACATGACGTTTTTTAATTATGACGTTAAATTTTGTGTTTGAAACGTCATACAATTTCGTACAAAATGCAACTCCGGGGTACAATTTATGTTCCCAGAAGTTGCAAAATTGAAGGAGACTTACAGACACTATAATGACAAGTTATATGACTCACAGGTATGTCCTATCAGCAGCTGTGGTACTTAAGCGTTGCTTTTAAATAATCTAGGTAATTCATTAAGAATACTTGTTAAATATTATTAATATTTGTTTTAGGATGTTAATGATTAGGTTAGTACCATTGGAGGAGGAAGGTAGATATATAAGAAATGGTTTAATACATTCACTATGGTCAGATATAGATATCAGATCTAAGAGTTTAAAGGTAGGTTTGAATAATTTTTGTCAGATTTCATACTATAAACTTTACCTGTGAATCCAATTGTGAACTTAAATTCAACTATGATCATACAACCATTATTATGAATCTTTTTTATCCCCTAACCCAACTAAGTTTGGTAGGGGATGTAGCGTTTCCCCCGTTTGCTTGTTTGTCTGTTATTCTGTTCATCCGTTTGTCCCTCCGTTCAAAGTTAAAACTATATACTTTTGAATAACATATCATAGATGGAAAAAGTTTTGTCCATGGATGCATCTTGAATAGTACTTGAGGTTGATATATAGAATAGGTGGATTTGACCTACATTTCATGC
>MJUU01019704.1:32041-47901 GCA_002080025.1 Modiolus philippinarum
GTATTTGATATTACTGATTATTCGGATTTTGTTTGGTTTTATGCATTTTAAACGTTTTTTTTAAAATTATGGATTTCCTTTGTTTGGGTTCTAGTGCTGCTGATGAGGAATTAATTTCCGAAATGGCCATACAGCTCATTAAAATTATTGCAGTTGGGGTTAACATATGTGTTATGGTCTCATGTTCATTTACCCCATATCCTTTCGTAAAATATCAAACAACCAGGCGAAGGAATTAGCTGTTGTTTCTGACTGCGGTTAGTGATTTTTATTTGATAAATCAGTTTCTGGATGTGTAGCAGCACCTTTCTCACATCATGAGTCTTTGTTTGACATTTGCATTTAGGTCCACAATTTTACATGCCAGTGATACAAGCATTTTATAAAGAGTGGTACTTCACATTTATTTTAGCTGCCACTGAGGTGTGTTAGTGTTTCACAAATACATCCTTGTTTTTTTCTGTTTTGCAGGGACTTGGTTTATCGTCAAAGAAGAAGGAAGCTTTAGAACATTTTAGTAATCATTTACATATGGCTATAATTAGTTATGATGAGGTATGTCATTACAGTAAAACCTGACCACTTACATGTGGCAACAATTAGTTATGATGAGGTATGTCACTACAGTAAAACCTGATCATTTACATATGGCTATAATTAGTTATGATGAGGTATGTCATTACAGTAAAACCTGATCATTTACATGTGGCAACAATTAGTTATGATGAGGTATGTCATTACATTAAAACCTGACCATTTACATGTGGCAACAATTAGTTGTCATGAGGTGTGTCATTACATTAAAACCTGAACATTTACATATGGCAACAATTACTTATGATGAGGTATGTCATTACAGTGAAACCTGACCAATTACATGTTGCAACAATTAGTTATGATGAAGTATGTCATTACAGTGAAACTAACCACTTACATGTGGCAACAATTAGTTATGATGAGGTATGTCATTACAGTAAAACCTGTCCATTTACATATGGCAATTATAAGTTATGATGAGGTATGTCATTACAGTGAAACCTGACCAATTACATGTGGCAGCAAGTATGTCATTACAGTAAAACTAACCACTTACATGTGGCAACAATTAGTTATGATTAGGTATGTCATTGCAGTAAAACCTGACCATTTACATATGGCAATAATAAGTTATGATGAGGTATGTCATTACAGTAAAACCTGATCATTTACATATGGCTATGATTAGTTATGATGAAGTATGTCATTACATTAAAACCTGATCATTTGCATGTGGCAACAATGGAATGCGCCTTCCATATTTTGTCCCGTCTGGTGTCTCCACTGCACTATCAGTTTTTGTTCTGTGACGTCGTGATTCCGGGAAAATTCATGCACAAGGAACAATTTTTGAACATGCGTGAAATACCAGTTTTCCTGCGAACTACCTGATAGTGCAGCAGCGACACCATTCGGGAAAAGCAGGAAGGTGAATTCCATTAGTTATGATGAGGTATGTCATTACAATAAAACCTGACCACTTATATGTGGCAACAATTAGTTATGATGAAGTATGTCATTATAGTAAAACCTGACCACTTACATGTGGCCACAATTAGTTACGATGAAGTATGTCATTACAGTAAAACCTGACCACTTACATGTGGCAACAATTAGTTATGATGAGGTATGTCATTACAGTAAAACCTGACCACCTACATGTGGCAACAATTTGATGAGGTTTGTCATTACAGTAAAACCTGACCAATTACATGTGGCAACAATTAGTTATGATGAAGTATGTCATTACAGTAAAACCTGACCACTTACATGTGGCAACAATTAGTTATGATGAGGTATGTCATTACAGTGAAACCTGACCACTTACATGTGGTAACAATTAGTTATGATGAGGTATGTCATTACAGTAAAACCTGACCACTTACATCTGGCAATAATTAGTTATGATAAGGTACCGTTTTTTGATGTGTATTACACGCACACATTTTCCCCTAGAGATCTTCTAGTGAGAGGGGATGCGTTTTATACATGCGAACTTCAAATTCAAAAGACTATTTTTTTCTGACCACCACTAACTTAACTTCAGACCGGAAATGACATTGGAAATAAGAATAAAATTCTTGTTGTGATCCAGATACGAACCTGTGTTTAATGATAACAAAGTTTGCACATGTAAACATGTTTAGAAATGTATTGTTTTCTTCTTATACAATATGTATATTTCATAGATTTTCAAGTACCAAAAATTTCACCTCGATCATGTTCGCCATATTTGTTTTTATTAGGTGAAGCCGGTTCTGGTTTTCAGGGGTAGTGATAATGTAATTATAATTTATGAAAAAGGGATAGCTTAAATGAAGTTAATTGATGCATAAACTGATTATCAAGATTAATAATTGAATATCACTGAATTATTTACCAAAGCAAACCGTAATACCTGCCTTTGACTTTTAAATTATGCTTTAGAGATACACTTCCTGTGTTTACCAAATCAATATTTTTTTCATTTGCAAATTGCTATAATGTTTGAAAAAACCATATTTTAATCTGAAAGAGAACAAATAACTAAAAAGATCTAAATAAAAAGCCAAAATCAGTTAAGGACAGGGCTTTCCATGCATGTTCTTATTAGGTGCCACAAGGCAAAATAATCTCAAATTTATAATTATCCAAATACAAATAGCTTTATTTCCTTGATAAGTAATGGCTCATAGAGAGAATTTCAACTTTTTGAGTTGCTTTAGTAAGTGGCCAAATAGTGTCAATAGTAAGAGCACTTTTTAAAAGGAATCCATAATTTGTATACCTGTGTGGCTAACCAGTATTTGTTCAGTCTTTTTGTGGATTTGTGTGTGTAGTGGTGCATCCTGTATATCGACTAATAATTCTAATTGTAAATGCAACACCCAATTTCATTGGTTAACATCATGAAAAACAAAGAAGTTATTTTTCCGATAAACGCTTCTTGCCCATGAATACAATCCAAGGTTAAAAAGTACATTATATGGTGACATCAAATTAAGTGATTACATTGCTTAAACTGCAAAGAATTGGAATTATAAGAAAAAAAAAGTAATTTTGGTGGAGTTTATGGATGTGTAAACACAGCCTTTCACTCAAAAACTTTACATAAAGTCCTTCAGACTTAATTCAGTTTATGAGTAAGTCGGCCACTTTTACACATTTATAAACTCCTCCATAATTACTTTTATTCCTGTAATTTTTGTCTGGCCCGTGACGAAAGGCGCGGAAAGCGAGACATATGCGTACAAAGTATGGCAGCGGTGGCGGCTTATGTTAAGTTTTAGTGATTAGGTCATTTTCTTAGTAACTATAAGTGGTAGGTCAATGATATTTGGTATATAGGTTGGTCTTGAGTAGTACATGACAGTCTGATATATGGTTTTTGTCTGTGACCTCAATTTCAGGGTCCAATGAACATGTTAAGTTTTTGTGGATAGTTGAGTTTCTCAGCAAGTATTAGTGGTAGGTCAATGATATATGGTATATAGGTTTGTCTTAGGTATTACATGATAGTCTGTTATATGGCTTTTGTCCTTGACCTCAATTTCATGGTCTAGTGAGCATGTTAAGTTTTTGTGATTAGGTCATTTCCTCAATAACTAAGTGGTAGTCAATGATATATGGTATATAGGCTGGGCTTGGGTAGTACATGACAGTCTGTCATATGGCTTTTGTCCTTGACCTCAATTTCAAGGACTAGTGATCATGTTAAGTTTTTATAATTAGGTCATTTTCTAAGTAACTATATGTGGTAGGTCAATGATATTTAGTGTATAGATTGGTCTTGGGTAGTACATGACAGTCTGCCATATGGCTTTTGTCCTTGACCTCAATTTCATGGTCCAGTGAGCATGTTAAGCTTCTTAGTATCTATTAGTGGTAGGTGAATGATATTTGGTATGTGGGTTTGTCTTGGTAGTACGTGACAGTCTGCCATATGACTTATATCTGTGACCTCAATTTCATGGTCCAGTGATCATGTGCAGTTTCCCAGTATCTAATAGTGGTAGGTCAATGATATTTGGTATGTAGGTTGGTCTTGAGTAGTACATGACAGTCTTCCATAAGATTTATGTCTTTGACCTCAATTTCATGGTCCAGTGATCATGTTAAGTTTCATAGTATCTATTAATGTAAGGTCAATAATATTTGGTAATTGGGTTTGTCTTAGATGGATTATGACAGCCTGCTATTTGACTTGACCTTGACCTCATTTTCAAGGTCTGGTGAACATGTTTGGTTTTTCAGTATCTATTAGTGGTAGGTCACCAATATTTGGCATATTTGTACGGGTGGTACATGACAGTCTGCTATATTGCTTCTTGCTTCTGTCAATTACCCTAGTTTCATGGTCTAGCGAATATGTTATGTTTTTGTCCCCCGGTGCAACGTGGAGTGGGGACATAGAAATGCCAGGCATCCGTGTGTCCATCCGTCACACTTTCTTGTAAGCACTCTCATGCCTACAAATTATGTCATGAAATTTATACCAAATGTTTATATCACTAATACCTCGGTCAAGTTCGAAAATCAGTCTCGGTCCATACTTTTTGATGGAGTTATGGGACTTTGACCAAAATAACGACACCATTTTAGCCAAAAAATGACCTTGTAAGCACTCTCATGCCTACCAATTTTGACGGATTCTCATGAAATTTATACCAAATGTTGATACCACTAATACCTCAGTCAAGTTTGAAAATCAGTGTTGGACGATACTTTTTGATGGAGTTATGGGACTTTGACCGAAATCATGACTCCGTTTTATCCAAAAATTGACCTGTAAGCACTCTGGATTCTCATGAAATTTATACCAAATGTTTATACCACTGAAACCTTGGTCAAGTCCGAAGATCAGTTTTGATCAAGACTTTTTTCACTGAGTTATGGGACTTTGACCAAGATAATGACTCCATTTTATGCCAATATTGACCTTGTAAATGCTCTCAAGGCTACAAATTTTGAGATTTTCATGAAATTTATGTCAAATGTTAATACCACTAATATCTTGGTCAAGTTTGAACATCAGCCGTGGTCGATACTTTTTATATCCCCTCATTATTCTGGAACAGCCCTGAATGTTTGAAAAAATTGCAATTTCATATACAGTATACTGGTATTTTGCTTCAGTGGCAGGGGACCCAGGAATTCTTTTCTTGTTCCGATTAAGTCAGTTTGAGTTTTCACATCAAGTTTGCAAACAAGTAGGGACGGGCGAGACATCAATTAGGGTCCACTCTTGTTTGTATATGATTTCACTTTTAATCAAGTTTTGTATCATGCAGTATTGTAAGAATAGGCGCAAAACAAAAATTTGACCAAATCAATTATTTTGTGATGACTTTATTTAAAAACAAATTTTACCATCAGAAGCCAGTGATTTTAAGCACATGTAGCCCTGTTCGACTGCATCCAATATGGAGTAAACCCTTATAGTCTATGTCAAGAGACAGAGGCCATTTAATTCCATATTCTTTAGTGCTTATAGACTTAATGCATTCTCCATTAGGATTAAGAATATGTAGCACATGATTGTCTTTGTCAGACACTACAATATTATCACATTCTGTGGCCACTAAATCTCCTGGGATGAAGGGATTTTCTTCGTTGTTCACTTTCGGATTTCCATTATAAATTATAATCTTTCCACTATGGATATTAATAATAACAACCCGTCCACCCCCGCCATCACACTGTCTATTCAAAACATAAAGATTGTTCATACTATCCATAGTTACTCTCCTTGGGTTTGTAAAGAGTGGTCTTTTGCTTCCATCGAATTGATAAACCTTTTCATGTTTTCCTTGCATATCCATGATGATTATTTTCCTTGGTCCTCCAGGAGGATACATGGGTCCAGTGTCTTTGCCTCCAACAATTATTTTGTCAGAGGAAACGTGAATAGCTCTAGTGGTAACTAATGGCGACACACTAAATTGTGATTTTTTTATTGTTTTTTGTGTGTGTGGAATAACTTGAAGATTTGATTCCCCAACGCTCAACAGCAAGTCATCATGTGGCATCAAAGCTATATTTTGAATGTCAATTTTAAATTTCTTCGTTGTAGTTAAAGTTTTATCTTCTTGTTTTTCTACACATTTCAGGGTGTCTGTTGAGAAATCACATATCCAAATAGTTTCATCATCATTGCATTTTAAAGAACATACAACATCGTTGGTTTGGTAACTCTCTACTACTTGGAATTTAATGTTTTTGATATCAGTTTCAGCTTTGTCGCGTAATGTCCCATGTTGAGAAATAATAGCTTTCATATTTATCTCCCTTATTTTGAATGTTGGCAGTGTTTCATAACTGAGGTTTACGTTCCTCTCTAGATTAGACTTCTTCTGCAATTCTTCCTCCACAGTTCTAAAAACATCCACAGCATTACTGGATTCTAATGCTCGTTTTAACATTTCGTCTTGCGAATGTAGTTGTTGTTTATATGTATTTGCATTGTGTATTTCTGATTTGAATGATTTGCTGATCTTATTCCATCTCTGATCAAGGTCACTTACTAGAGTTCTTGTTTGTGTATCAACTGTTTCTTTTAGAACTTTGTCCTGATCAAGAATTTTCTCCATTTCTGTACTATATTTAGAATTTTCTGAAGAATACTTGGTATTTAAAGTTGACAAATCTGCGGTTACTTTTTTAATTTTCCTCTTGATGTCTGTATGCCATTTCCCAATCTTCTCGATGTTAAGTTTATGTCCCTCGTTGATTTGGATCATTTTATGTTGGTTATGTTCTTGTGATATACAGATGGCACAGACAACGTCATCACAATCTTCACAGAAAAGGCAGCAGAGTTGTTCTCCATGACTCTGGCATTTGATATTTTTGAATTGGAGTCTAACAACATCCCCAGTTTTAATTGATCCAATATCACATAGATCAACAACTTGGTGGTCACTCAAATCCTTAATTTTCTTATGAAGCTGACAACAGTTTGTACATAGAAAATAGTCACAGTCTACACATTTCTTTTTAATTTGAGTAGATTGTTCACACATCTGACAGGACAAAACTGATTGTCCTCCATGAAATGCCATTGCTATCTCTGTGTTGTTAGAAAGGGAAAATTCTTTTTATTACATATGACTTTACTTCCCTGTATATGATTAGTGATCTGTATCAGTAGTTATTTGGAAGTGATGATGCATTTTAACTTAAATTTGTGAATGGGGGGGAAACAGATTTGCTGATTGGATCAGAACTAAAAGTAAGACAATTGACTTTTGTTTCCTGTCAATAAAATATCAATATTTTAACTTGCAATACATATGTTGGAAAATTTGATGGAAGAACTTAAATTGCTCACAAGGCTGTAGTCATGGTAACCTATCACTTGATGCCCATCGTATGTCCATCCATCTGTCTGTAGTGAACTATTTATACGAAAATCTCCTCCTCTGTATTGCAATATCAGTAAAGAAAGTTCCAATCTATCTGCTTCGGCAAATGCGCGACAACTCTTTGTATAAAATAAATTTACCTGTGCAGTTCGGGCAAAACTCCAGATTTCAAAAATTAATCGCTCCCAAAAAGATGAATAAATACTCATGAAACTTGTAGAAAAATCATTTACTGAATAATCTTTTGATTTGCTAGTAGGTGGCGAATGGGGGGTTAATCAATAGCATGTAAAAGTGAAAAAACACGGTTTTTCTGAAATGGCTCGAAACAAAATAAACAATTAAAAGCCTATTCTTAATTAGATCAGGTGAAAAGAGGAGATTTAGACCCATACTGTTTTCAAGTTTAAGATACGGTATCTTGTTTTTATGAAGTCTTCTAATTCAGAGATAACTTTTCATTTAAACTAAAGTTAACCGTTTTTATTGCAGAGAGTTGTCGAACATGAATCTCTATTGTGGTAGCTACTGTGTACACACTGCAAATTGGATCCAAAATTGGTCACAATTGTCCTTGGGTGGTACCCTCAGAGAAAGGTCAGTACCTCATACAGGATGAAATGGGTTAACATTGGACCCTTTGGAAAACACATTCAAGGATCTTCTTTTAAATAACTTGTCCAAATAGAACCAAACTTAGTCACAATGGTCAACAGATGGTTCCTTCCTATAAAAGATATCGCAGGTTTTATCTCATCCAAGATGGTGGCCATTGAGAACTTAATTGGACCCTATGGAAAACACATTCAATTTCTTCTTCTCTGAAACCCATAGTCCAATTAGAACCCAACTTAGTCACAATGGTCCTTGGATGTTCCTTTCTAAAAAGGTATCCCGGCACCTGAATCGGTTTTCAGGGGCTTAGGCTACACAGCTGCCGGGGGCGTCCCCAGGTGGTGGATAGGGGAATGCCCTGTCTATGCGGGGTAGTCAGGTCATAATACGGAAAGCCTGACCGCGAACCATTGTAGCCAAACTGTGTGGAGAAACGCCACGTTCCATGCAGTATAAAGACCCCTTCTATATTTTTTCTAAAAAGAGCAGACGCACTGGGTGTCGTATGGAAGGCTAAATTTCCTGCCCCTACCCATTTCTCCAATTTTCCAGTGGCAGTCAAAAGTCTTTGCCCAGGTTGTCCCTTCCACCTTTATTTCTTTCTTCTGATACTTTCAATTTTTTGAATTGATTATCTTGTTCTCATCCTGATATAGCTGAAATATTGCTCATTGGACGTTAAACTCTAACTAATCAATCAATCTAAAAAGGTATCCATATAAGGTCTTTACTTCATCTTATTTGGCCACCAGTTGGGAACTTCTTCTCAGAAATAAAAAACTTATTCACAATGGTTCTTATGTGGTCCCTTTGGAAAAAGATATATGGCAGGTTCATATGTCATCTAATATGGCCACTAGTGGGAACATGACAGATTGGTTCCATATTGGTCACAATTGTCCGTCGGTCAGGTCCCCTCAGAGAAAGATGTCCCTCAGGTGGGTACATCATCCAGGATGACATAGGTTAGCATTGGACCCTTTGAAAACACATTAAACATTTTCTCTTTGAAACAACTTGCACAATATGTCATTTGAGATCTGTAGTTGACTTTGGAATTATGTGATATTATCATGTTATTATCATATGATCCTACCAGTTTTTCAGGTATGTCTCTATCCCTGCCCTTTTCCAAGTCATTGACACCAACAAAGTTGGCAAAGTACAAGCAAATAACGTGATATTCAAAATATTGTAATTATCTCCTTGAAATCTGCTTTTACATAGCGGTATGCTTCCATAGTTATTTGATTATATTTTACCTGTTCTTAAAAAGATGTCATGACATGAAAATCTCGTCCCTCTACTCTATGTTAGGTATATTTAGGTCATGCCACAAAAACATTCCATTGACATTGAAAAGTGCAACTAATCACCCAAAAAGATGACTAATTATTCTATTGTAAATGATGTCTTAGGAGGACCAAATTCAGTAACAATGGTTCTTAGCTGGTGCTTCCAACAAAAAATCTACCAGATACATACCTCATCCAAGATGGCCACTAGTGGGAAACATAGTTTAATATTGGACTCTATGGAAAACACATTCAAAGATCTTCTCTGAAACTACTAGCCCAATTAGAATTAAAATTTGTCATATTGATGCTAAGTAGTCCCTTTTAGCAGGTCTGACACCTATTCAAGATGGCAGCTATCAAACATTGGACCTATGGAAACAAATTCAAAGGTGTTCTTCTTTGACACTGCTAGTTCAGTATCTAAGTCATGACAGCAGGGAACATAGTTTAATACTGCACACAAAATCAATTTTTTCAGAATCAAATAGTCCAATCTGAATCAAACTTAGTCAAAACAGCCCATAGATGATCCCCAAGTCTACACTGTATCCAAGTCAGCTGCCATATGGGAATGATTTAACAGTTGACCCTATTTTGACACATTAAAAGAATTTAGTCTCAGAAACTACTAATCCCATTGGAACAAAACTTGATCACAATAGTCTTTGGGTTGTCCTTTTGAAAATTTATGTCTGACAGGTCTGCATCCAATCCAAGATGGCCGCCAGTGGGGAACATTAATTAACATTGGACCCTATTGGAAATGCTTTTCAGATCTTTGAAACTGTTGTCTAAATAGTCAGCCATGGATAAGATAAGTGATAAAAGATCTTCATGTATATTTCTATGCATATCACCAGATACTTAAAAATAGAATCAGCTATTTAATTTACTCAATTTTTAGCTCACCTGGCTATAGCCAGGGTGAGCTTTTGCCATCACTTTTTGTCCATTGTCCTTCCGCCGTCGTCCGTCGTCTGTTCGGTGTAAACTTTTCATTCAAAGATCTTCTTCTCTGAAACTACTTGGCCACAGTAGTCCTTAGATGGTCCCCTTCAAAAAAGTTGTTTTTCAGATCCATGTGATATCCAAGATGGCTGCCAGTGGAGATCATAGTTTTAACATTGGACCCTATGGGAAAATACTTTCTTGAAGATCTTCTCCTCTGAAACCACTGGACCAACTTTAACCAAACTTGGCCACAATAGTCCTTAGATGGTCCCCTGCAAAAAAATTGTTTTTCAGATCTGTGCTATATCCAAAATGGCCGCCAGCGGGGATCATAGTTTTAGCATTGGACCCTGTGGGAAAATACTTTCAAAGATTTTCTCCTCTGAAACTACTGACCCAATTTAAACCAAACTTGGCCACAATAGTCCTCAGATGGTCCGCTGCAAACAAATTGTTTTTCAGATCAGCGCTATATCCAAGATGGCCGCCAGTGGGGATCATAGTTTTAACATTTGACCCTATGGGAAAACACTTTCAAAGATCTTCTCCTCTGAAACTACTGAGCAAACTGAAACCAAACTTGGCCATAATAGTCCTTAGATAGTCCCCTTCAAAACAGTTGTTTTTCAGATCAGTGCTATATCCAAGTTGGCCGCCAGCAGGGATCATAGTTGTAACATTAGACCTTATGGGAAAACACTTTCAAAGATCGTCTCCTCTGAAACTACTGAGCCAATTGAAACCAAACTTGGCCACAAAAGTCCTTAGATGGTCCCCTTCAAAACAGTAGTTTTTCAGATCAGTGCTATATCCAAGATGCCCACCAGCGGGGATCATAGTTGTAACATTAGATCTTATGTGAAAACACTTTTAAAGATCTTCTCCTCTGAAACTACTGAGCCATTTGAAACCAAACTTGGCCACAATAGTCCTAAGATGGTCCCCTGCAAAAAAGCGTTGTTTTTCAGATCCGCACTATATCCAGGATAACCGCCAGCAGGGATCATAGTTTTAACATTAGAACTGCACCCCCATCCAAAATAGCTGCCAGTCTGGAATATAGTTTAAATTAAGATAATATAACATTAATGTCTATTAACAAATTTGAAAATGATGCCCTTGAAACATTGGGATTATTTTAACTGCATATGTCAGCCGTGGCCCAGGTGAGCGATACAGGCTCTTGAGAGCCTCTTGTTTGTATAACTAGGGTTATCATATATAGACCACAGTGTTTATATTCAGCCAAGAGGTATCTTTGTCTACACTTGTAAGATGTTTTTTTTATAATTTCAGGGATATTTAAGTCATGACAGAGTATTAGCTTCAGCTGTTTGGAGGATACTTTTTGAATCACATGAAGTTGACCCTGAGAAATTGGCAAGAGTAGTAGAATATGTTAGAAAACAGGTAAGAATGTCAATTTTATTATATAGAATATGAACAGTGAAAGAAAACCATTTTCCCAAATTTCTTTTCAGCTTCACATTTCCTTACTGTGTTGAGGCAATTGTTATTCTCACAAGTGAGAGAATAAGTCTTCATGAAATTTCCACTCAAATTTTTTTAGACTTTAATCAACATGTTTTAGTCACCTACCGGTGATAGCAAAAGGGTACTTTCGATTTGCCCTAGGTCCATCCTTAAGTCAGTACCGCATCAGGTATTAGTTTTCCTGCACTATTTCTAAACGATTGATTTTGAAGGGAGTTATGGGCCTTTGAAAATTTCAGTAAAATATCAGTTTTCATACGACCGCAAAAAATTTGAGGTCGTATAATGGTATGGAGCTGTCGTCGTTGTTGTCGTCGTCGTTTGCGTCGTCGTCTGTAGACACATTTGTTTTTTGCCAATAACTATAGTTCAAGTTGATCAATCCTTATGAAATTTTACCACAATGTTACTTGGCACAAAAGGAAGACTTTGAATGGTTTTGGATTTTGTGGCCCCTCCCATTTTTAAAAAAGGGTCCAAAAAGGGCAAAATTGGATGTTTTTACATAATTGGCTGTAGAATTATTTATCAGATTTTGATGGGTTTCTTTCAGTTTGCTCCTGAGGAAATTTCCAATCAGTGGTATGTCAACCGATTTCACATTGCATGTACCGTTCATTAGATAAATGGGGCCCAAAAGGGACAAATCTCAAAAATTTTATTTTTTATTTCTAGTCCAATTTTAATGAAGTTTTTTTTTTCAGTAGATTCCTAATGAAAAATTAACATAGAGTGAACTATTAGATTTTTGATAACTTGTTTCCTTTCCGAGCTTTGAGGGGCCAAACAGGGCCAAAATTGCAAATGTGTAGATTGAATTTTTATTTTTCATCGGATTTCGAGATTTTTTTTCTGTACATTCCTCTTGTCTTACGCTTTTCAGTAGTATGCTACAGATTTTTTGTATCTCTTACTTTTTACAAGCTATAAGGGGTCAAAATTGCAATTTTGAATTTTTTATTTCTCATTGGATTTTAATGGAATTTTTTTCTTTGGATTCCTCTTGTTGTAAGCTTTGAGAGAAATGCCAACAGATTTTGTGTATCTCTTAACGTTTCTGAGCTAAAATTGCAATTTTTCAAAATAAGTAAAATCTTTATTTTTAGTCAGATTTTGGCAGGATTTTTTTCTTTGCTTTCAGTGGTATGTCAAAGGATTTAGCATAACTCAAACAGAGGGATCAAAAGTGCTAATTTTTATATTCCCTAGTATGTGTCCAGTTAATTTACTGTGTCTAGCTCCTACTTGTGTCCATATAGTTACTGTGTCAAGCTCTCTACTGTGTCCACATTCACTTTTGAATTACACTTGCTCAAATTTCAGTGTTCGACATGCTGTGCTCAACGTAGCCCTTTATTGACACATATGTTGAAAGTAGTGCAGGTAATAATCTAATATTTGGTAGGTGAAGTTACCTTTATGAGTTAAATATTGAGTTTGAGTTTGGTGTTCTGGTCCACTGATTTTTGCAGAGTTATGGTCCTTGGAAAATATCAGTTTCCACACCTTTTTTTCAAAAATGTTGTAGGTATTGATCTAATATTTTGTATGTGAGTTTCTCTTAATGAGTTACAGATCAAGTTTAAGTTTGGTTTTCTGGTCTGCTGATTTTTTTTAGGGAGTTGTGGTTCTTGGACTTAAAATTTTTTGTAATATATCAGTTTTTCACACTTTTTTTTTAAACCATTGTAGTTATTGATCTTAAATTTGGTATATGAGTTGACCTCTATATGAGTAACAGATCAAGAGCAAGTTTTGTTCCAGTCTCTTGATTTTTGTTTTTCAACAAAGCCTTGTTCTACTGATAAGAGACATGCAATACGATCCACACTTATCAGAATTTGATCATAAGGGAAACAGAATTTGATCATAAGGGAAACACGATTCTTGACTTTTTTCATACAAATTATTATCAGATTTTCAAATGTTAAAAAAACTTTACAAGCCTCTTATTCAGATAGTAAAAAATAAAATGAATTTTGCATGAGAAGTTTAAAAGACGCTAAAGTCATAAAATCATACAAATAAAAAAAACAAAAAGTAAAAAAATATTACAAGATATAAGTGCTGTAAGTTTATTCTAATTTTTGCTATTTTTGGGGGTGGCAAAAGGGTCTCATCCTGATTTCCTGTCATTAAAATAAGCAAATCTTGAAATCCCAGACATATTTTACAAAACATCCTGAAAAGATTTTATTTAAGAAACATTTTTGCCAATCCCATTAAATCACACCATAAAATCCAATTTCCCAGATTCAAAAAACGCTGTTTTCCCGTGTTGTGATATGATATTGATCCCAAATTCCTGGCCTTTATTAGGGCTTTCCCGATTTCCTGAAATTAAAAATAGCCCAATGGCCAATCCCAGTGTCCTGAAAATTGAATGAAATTATGCTATGTTTCATCTTTTCTTGTATCATTCACAGTTTAAAACTAGGCATTAAATAAATACCAGAAGTTTACATGACCCTTTGCAAGGCTTGTGTCTTTAAGACACTTTTAATGATCTGTGCAGAATTATCCTAATGGCCATACACAAAATAAGGGATGAAGATTATCTTGGTGCATGAAAAACTGTGTTTGACAAAATAATCCGTCAATACTGTCAAAATGCTTCAGTAGTGTAGAGTCTGTAAGTGTTAACCTGTGACCCCTGAGAATTCGCAATAAAAATGTCTTAAGAAAAGATTTTGCAGCAAAAAACAACATTTGAGAATTATGAAGTTCAAATTTTTTTCAATGTCATATATTTTTTTTTTAAAAGATGCAACTTCAGGGAAATTTCAAATTTAAACAAAGCTTACAGTATGAGTTTGAAGCCAAATTTTGTACCCAATATGTGCATTGTAATGAACTAAATCTCATCAATTCTGATTTAGGCCATAAACTGTATTGAGGAGGTTCGCTACTTATGTTTTGGTATTTCCGTCAGATTTTGGGACTAGTCTGGTTTTGTCCATTCAATTTTTTATTCTCCCATTGAGTAGCAAACCTCCTTTAACTAAAACTATATCCAAGAGGTGAAAAAGCATATATGCATTCGAAATAACTTGAAAATTAAGCCAGCATTATTTATTAATTTCTTTTTGTTTCAGATCAAACACCTTGATGACCAAGATTCTGATATTATAATGGCGTCAGGCATGATACAGATGCTTCCTTTCTTTCCAGACAGACGTCCGTTAGATTTATCAAAAGCATTTTCAGTTCAAAAATAAATATTTATGTTTGTAAAATTGTGCTGTTATTTGAAGCCTTGTAGGAATTGCTTTAGGTTGTTCATTTATTGTCTCGCCTGCGACAAATGTCGCGAAGGCGAGACATAGCCACCATAGATTCTGTCGTTGGTGTCGGTGTCGGCGTTGTCGGCGTCGTCGTCAACATTTGGTTAACCCAAATGTTAAACTTTTTTTGAACTTCAATAACTTTCTGAAATCTTGCTCAATAGCAATGAATTTTTGACACAATATTCAGTACAACTTCATTATTGAATCCCAAGTATAGTTTTGAAAAAAAAATAATTCCAATTTTTCCGTATTTTGCCATTTGTTGGACTTTTCAATAAATTTTTTTTGTTTCCATTATATCTCAACACCTACATGCCATAGACAGTTGATGATTGGTAGGTGGTTACATCTTTAGTAGTTACCAACATCCAATCCAGAATTATGTCACCTTGACCTATATTTTTCGCATCAATGAATTTGACTAAATTTAGCACTTTGGTCCATAATATCAACAAAGTTTAAACAAATTGGAACTTAGGAAATTTAATTTTGACATAGAATTGTTGCATGTAGTGTATAGGTAAGCAATAAACTTTCAACTTTCAGGATTTTATTCCAGTTAAAACTTTGGTAAATTTCCTGAAAATGTCCAAGACTTATCAATTTTAGAAATTTTTGAATACAATCAAATATTTTAGCAATTTCTCATACCAGACATGATTCTGAAACTTAAGAATAAAAATATGGTTCCAATTGCGGTAAATTTCCTGAAACTCTCCAAGACAAGCAATTTTTGGGAAATCTTTTTAGCAACATTGCTTTTTGATTGAATTATAGTGAAAACAAATTTTTCAATGCTTAGATCATGTAGATTTCAAAAATTTTGATTCCAATTT
>MJUU01019704.1:59964-72884 GCA_002080025.1 Modiolus philippinarum
GGGTAACTTAATATATATTCTGGTACGGGTGTGCGGACAGTAAAATTTTAACCTACCCTATTCATATATTTTGCCAAGGCGAAAAGGGAGACCCTTTCATATATTTTATGAAATTTGCTACCTATTCATATATTTTTGTAAAGTATAAAGATCATATGGATAATATTATTTTGCCTATCTGAAGTTTAATTTTGCGGTTATATATTGGATGTTGAAATTTGCAACCTTTAGATATGTCCGAAGTAGAAATTCAGACCTATTGATATATTTCCCCTGATATTCTAGGCCTTATCATATATTTCAGACCTGCAAAAACAGACCATTTTGGGCCGCACATCCGTACCTACCTTTATATAGGAAGTTACCCCCCCCCTGGAAAATTATCATAGATATATAGCTCATATTTCTGAAATAAATTTGCAGATATGGACGATCTAGTAAATGTAATTAGCGTGTCATTCTTCAAAAATCATATCATTTATATAACAAAATACCGTAGTATCTGATATAGTTTCTTCATAAAAAATTATATAACAAACATACCGGAGTAACTGTGAATTCAGTTTCTGCATATATATGCGCATTTCGACAACTTATATCTCTTCAGTGCAGATAAAATCAAAACATTGGGGATTACGAAATATGTGTAAAGTTTATAGAGAACAAACTGCCAATAGAATCCAAAAGGAAAAGCCAAAATCATTTACGGACAGAGGATACTCTTTAGTCTTTACCATACTTCTCAATTTCAGATATTGAGGACGATCATTTAATATTCNNAATAATAATTTTTCTTTGGCTTTAGTGAAAATAAATATTCTGCCTGAAGATAGTTTGAAGAATAATAGTTTTACCAACAACCTACTGAAAATAAATATTCTTGGAAGATTTTTCAAAACTGAAAATATTATGTCTTACATGGTCCGTTTGATTTTTCAGAGATGGCCTGGGATTTTTACTAGAGCCAGGAATTTTTTGTTGTTGTATGAATGGAGAGTGAGAGATATGTCCCTTTCCTCGTATTTTGTAAGTGTAATGTGACGTCATCTTTGTCTGGATAAATGTTTGTAATGGAATCTGACGTGTTTTTGTTTGTCAGCCTTAAATCGTAAATATCAGGCCTCAAGAAGCCGTTCCCCAGGCCGTAACACTGTTACAATACTATACTATATATGAATGTCTATATGTATATATATATACAGTTGTTGTTAAGACGTGCAAGTGAAGTTTATATAAATTTTGACCAGCATGGCATGTTATTTCAATAGTTTGGAATTTCACATTGATTGATCCAAGAAGGAGGGGGGTGGAGGGGGTTCAGGGGTTGGAACCCCTTTTTGACAATCATGTATTTTTCAATGAATATTCTGATGTTTTACTAAAAAATACCCCAAAAAACTTTCGTGCCTAGCTCGGCTCGGCGAAACTACCTTTCAATTCAAATTGGAGCCCCCTTTTCAGATTGCCTGGGTCTGCACCTGATTTCAGATCTATTATATATTTAATTCATGTAATTATATTCACAATTCCCATTTTAAAGAATGCTAGTTTTACCAGAGTTGTCTCCCCCTTTTTATACCCCGCCACACGTAGTGGCTAGGTATTATGTGATACCCTCAGTCGTATGTCCGATCGTCTGTCCGTCCGTCCGTCTGTCCCCCGAAGGTTTCCGACTGAAAACTTGTGAACGAAATAACATACTGGCTTCAAACTTGGTATGTAAGTTGCTTACCAAAAAACCCAGGTCAAATATGATTTTGGGTTCAGAGGTCCAAGGGGTTCTGGAGTTATGCCCCTTGAAACTTTGAAATTTGGCAAATTTTAGGGTTTTGTACTCATAATTTGTGAATGAAATAAAATACTGTCTTCAAATATGGTATGTTAGTTGTTTACCATAAAACACAGGTCAAGTATAATTTTAGGTTCAGCAGTACACATGGTTCTGGAGTTACGCCCCTTTTAACTTAGAAATTTCATGAAACCTGGCAGGGTATCATGTACTGCACCATTACTATTTTTAGAATGTAAACCAATGTATTCATGAGGTGAACAAAAATGTGAATTAATTTTCTTATATTAATTGGCCTGGTGACATAATTAAATAAAAGAATTTCTCCGCTATTGCTATATCGATGTACCTTCTCCAAATAAGGACAACTTTTACAAAACTGACAAATTATGGACACAAACTGGTTCTTAAAAAAAGAAAATTCATTGCCAGAGGATGATTTGAGGATTTCAAGTGGTTTTGTTTCTGCTTTATTATTATATGAAAGATTTGTACACATACGGCTCAGTAATATATATGTAATAAACATTAAGGCTTTAGTTATACAAGTGATCTGTCCTATTTCCATATGTTTTGGTAATGAGTACTTCTTTCTGACTCATTTTGGATTATGGTTTTCCATATAATTTTGATTTTTCTACTGCCGATGTTAAAGTTTTAAAGGAAAATTCAATTTTAATCTGTGTATTTTGTTTTTTTCACATGGTAAAATGGCCTGACATCATAGTTAATAAAAGGAATGTTTAAGTATATGATTAAAAAAGGGTCAAAATCCATATCACGTGGTATCAATCCTTGACTAATATCAACCATCATGAAAATAAAAAAAAATAATAAATGTCTATCTACACATTTTGTCAAAATATGAAAATAAATAATTTTGCCTTTGTGATGTTGAAAATAAATAGTTTCGTTGCAACAGCCCTGAAAATGAAAATATTTGTTACCTGCCGGGCGAAAATAAATAAATTTTCCAAACAAAATCCTCCAGGCCCCCAGAATATCAAATGGTCGTCCCCTTGCAAGTTTTTAAATTAAATCAGTTTCCGGGCAACCTGGCTACCGGATTGGTGAATTAGCCCGACAGATTACTGAAAAAATCGTTCACATTGTAATACAAGTCTCAAATATTACAGAAAGACCCCTTAGGGAATGGTTATACCCGCTCGGGGACTAACAGTGCTTCAGTAGAGGCATCTGCCCAGTGGTAATAAATGTAATCTTTATTGAAAGCACAATTTTACTCCCTAGGGAGTTGATGGCAATACATAACAAAATACCGAATTTACTGTGAATTTAGATTCTGCATATATTATTGGAGTTGTTGCATGTTTTCGACATCTTCCCCGTAAGTCCTTGCAAGAAAATTTAGCCTGGACAAAGAAGAATTTAGGCAGGCTCGGCCGAAGGTCAAGCAATGTGTTTGTTGCTTTTACTGTTACACTCATGTCCGGACAGGCAGGTATTTGTATGATCATGGAGGAATTTTTTTTTTTTTTTCTTTTCTTTTTATTTTGTTTCAAATCTCAAACCTGTAGGAGATGCAGTTTACATTGAGAAGATTTTTTTTTCATTTCCTTATTGTCCCACAAAGGAAACAATTCGTAAATACAACGAAGATTACCAAAAGAAAGAGTTACATACTTAGGATACCAGATTCTCATTACTTTTACATGCTTGCCCTTCCGGAGCACCTGATGTCACTCTTGTTTATTGAGAGTTCACACTGTTAGTGCGTTAGTTTTTTGTTTTGTATATGTAATGTTCGTGTGTTTTGTGGGCGTGTGGTGTCTTTGGTCTTCCGCCTTTTTGTGTTCTTGCTTTTGCCTTGTCTCTGGACTTTGATTTGTGTAATCTTGTGCTTTGTTCCTTCGGTATTCTACTGCCGTTGTTTAACAACATTAAAAAATACTGAAAAAACTATGTTAGAAATTTCTAAAACGTTTAGCAAGCTTCCGGTTTGAATTCTGATAAATTCACTCCTTTGTACTGAATTTTGGCATTTTCATACGTTTTGTCTTGGGTTTAAATAGAAAAATGCAAATCGACAAATTTATAAATCATTATCAGTTTTTTTTTAACATTTTTGTTCGTTTTGACTAGTATTTAAAGTTCAAACATTAAGCGCAAAAAGGCCTGTATACAATTTAATCACTTGTCAATTGGTGGAACAAATTCAGTCATAATCTTTTGCTTCAATTTCTTCGTTGTAATATTGTCTCTTTTTAAAAGATTTAGTAATAAATTATAGAGTTAAAAACCGCAAATAGTTAAATATTCTAACTTGACAGTTTTACCTCGGACCTAGATGGGAGGGTTCAATATATTATCCCGGAGCAATTTATATGTGATGAGTTTAATTTATGTTAAAGCAAAATTTACAATGGTAAAACTAGGCAACAACATTTAAAAGGTAAAAAGACCAAAATATACAGAATGAAAAGCCTCTTAAAAACAGAATAAATGGCTAAAGTTTTCAGCATTGTTGCTCTCTTTTATAGGCAACTGCCTGGACGGAAAATCATAATATTACTGCCAGAACAAGAGAAAGTAGACCTACTGACCTTTTACCTTTAACTTGCGGCCGAAAGTACTATTACCAATACATGTTAGTTCTTGCAAACACATAACATACATTTTTATACGACTGCAATAAATTTGAGGCCGTATAATGGTAAGGTGGTGCCCTCGTCGTCGTCTGTAGACACTTTTGTTTTCGGTAAATAACTTAATTTGTTTTTAGTGAATGTTGATCAATTCTTATCAAATTCAAAGAAGCAATGTTCTTTTGCACAAAAGAGAGACTTGGATTTGCTTTGGATTTAGTTGCCTTGTCCGTTTTTTAAAATGGACCAAAAAGGGACAAATTGGGTGTTTAAATATACTGGTTTATGGCTGTATAATATTGTTTATTAATCGGATTTTCATGTGGGTTCTTCTTGTGTAATTCCGAGGAAATTTCCCATTTGTATTTCACTTCACAGATACCGTCCACAAGATAAATTGGCACAAAAAGGTCGCTTTTCAATTTTGTTTCATTTTTCTTGTTTTTAGTCCAATTTTGACATCCTCCCAAGTCATGTGTTCTGAGTTCACGTCCGTTCCCCGACACCCAATACACCTGACTTGGGAGGATGAATTTTGATGCATTTCTTTTGCACTTGATTCATTTGTGAAAATATAGTATATGGCGCTCAACCATCAGATTTTTATAACTGGTTTCTTTTCCCAGCTATGAGGGCCCAAAGGGGGACTAAATTGCAAATTTGCAGAGCATCTATTTTTTTCATCGGATTTCGATGGTTTTTTTTCTTTGGATTACTATTGTCGTAAGCTTTCACTAGTATGTCATCGAATTTAAAACATAGCTTATACTGTTTCAGAGTTATAAGGGTCAAGGGGGCCGAAATTGCAGTATTTATACGACCGCAAAAATTGAGGTCGTATAATGGTATGGCACTGTCGTGGTCGTCATTGATGTTGTCGTCGTCTTCGTTGTCGTCTGTAGACACTTTTCTTTTGGTCAATAACTTAGTAACAGTTGAGCAATCCTTGTGAAATTTTAACACATTGTTACTTGGCACAACAAGGAGACTGGGTCTTTTGGGTTTAGGTTTTGTGCCCCCTCCCGTTTAAAAAAAGGACCAAAAATGGATAAATTGGGTGTTTCACATATTTGGCTGAAAATTTTTTATTATATATCGGGTTTTTTTCAGTGTGCTCCTGAGGAAATTTCCAAGCAGTATCATAGATTTCATGTCCAATGTACCGTTCATGAAATAAATGGGCCCAAATGGGGCAAATCTTTTTTCTTAATTTTTAGTCCGATTTTGATGCAGTAATTTTTAATGGATTCCGTATGAAAAATTAATATAGTGCTTTTGATAACTTGTTTCCTTTTGTGCCAAACGGGGCCAAATTTGCAAATATGCAGATAACCTAAAATTTTATTTGTCATCGCATTTCGATTTGACTTTTTTCTTTAGATCCCTCTTGTTGTAAGCTTTAGATTATATGCCAACAAATTTTCGGTATCTCTTAAGGTTTCTAAGCTACAAGGGGTCAAAAGGGAAGACAATTGCAATTTTTCAAAATATGTAAAATAATTTTTTTATTCATATTTCGATGGGATTTTTTTTCTTTAGAAACCTTTTGATGTAAGCTTCTGGTAGTATGTCAATAGATTTGGCGTATCGTATCTCTTTACGTTTCCAACTTATAAGGGTCAGACGTTCCGAAATTACGATTGAAAATGTTAAATCATTATTTTTAATCGGATTTTGATTTTTTTTTCTCTGGATTCATCTTGATGTAAGCTGTCAAAAGTGTGTCATCAGATTTAATGTAACTCTAACCGAGCTTTGAGGGATCAAAAAAGACAATTTTTATGTAACCTAGTCCAGATAGTTACTGTGTCAAGTTCTTAACTGTTTCCACATTCACTTTAAATTACACTTATTTAAATTTCAGTGGTTTACATGCTGCGGTCGTATGATTCTGCGATCGCCGTAGCCCTTTATTCAAAATATGTAATACATGTATTTTTAACTTATCGGATGATAGTGGGGTTGTTTTATTGGTATGCCAACGGATGACCATTTCTGCGCTTCAAGGGGCCAGACAGAGCCCATTTGCATATGTGCAGACACCCGAAATTTTAATTTTTATTCGGATTTTTATTTTTTATTATTTTTTGTTATGCTTTCAGTAATATGTTAATATATTTATTAAGCCATATGCTTTTTTATTCTTCGCTTCACAACAAAAGTATATAAATATTTTAATAAATATTTTGTCAATGTATTAATTAATGTCAAGTGGACTTTCTATACAACGAAAACTAAGTTGATTAAAGGCCTTTTCAAAAAATAATTTGGTCCGCCATTTAAATACAAATAAACAGTTCTGGTTACCAACCCAACACATCTTATTTAGATTACCATGTCATTGTTTACTGTGACACTGCACTAATTTTGTTAGAATTAAAATGTATTCAGGCTTTAAGTTGTGTATTGATATCCAACCACACGAGTGATAACCGGAAGCGAAGAGTGTTTGAACCTCTATTTGATGGGAGAGTTCAAATCCAGGAAAGATAACAACACTTTTTGAAAAGGGCTGTGACATCTCTCACATCGAGTTAACTTTTTAAAAGTTTGAAAACGGGGCTTGTCGAGTTTTTAAACATATGAAAATTTATTTAATAAGATGTGAGGTTCATAACTGTTAAAAATATTTCTCTAATGACATAATGGAAAAACACGTAAATAGGATTATCATATCATATCCCATATCATCCCTCGACCCATATTAGCCCTCTGGCCTCCGGCCCTCGGGCTAATATGGATGTCTTGGGATGATATGAGATATGATATGAAAAATGCCATATAATAATCTCTAATTATGTTCCGGATAAATTTAAGGTCAAATTTCACGTTAGTTGTTGTCTCTTTTGAAATGAAAAAAAAAAAATTGTTACATCAGTCAGGCGTTGATTAAATTTGCTAGAAATTAGAGAACACTAGTTTTATTTTGTTGTACGAAAGATAAACTGTTTGATCAAACTATTACCTTTTCAAAGCTGGTGTGATTGGTGCATTTGACATATTCAACAGATGGGCTGCGTCGTTTTTGGTCGCTCATCACACGATGTTAAGGTACCAATTAGCTAAATTCTTGACTAAAATGAGACGTCGTTTATTAAGCAGTGCATGTGGACACTTTTTTTTCGTGTGATAACTTAATTAGTTCTGGTTGACCAATCCTTATGAAATCCTTGGCACAAACGGAAGACTGGTATTGGTTTTAATGATTGTGCCCCCCCCCCCCATTCCTTAATTAAAGGACCAAAAAGGGAAAAATTGGCTGTTTCAACATAGTTCGCTGCAGAACATTATATTATTTATTTGATTTTGGTGGGATTTCTTTCAATGTGCTTCGGAAGGACATTTCTAGCCTTGAGTGTGTCCGTGGTTTGTGCACCCATTCATGAGATAGATCGACCCCAAAAGGGGCGGATCTCAAAAATCTTTTTTTTCTACTCAGATTTTGCACAGTTTTTGAAGTGGATTCGTAGGGAAAAATTAACTGCGCTCGATCATCAGAATTTTGTAACTCGTTTCCTGTTCGAGTTAGGGGGGGGGGCAAATTGAGCCGAAAATGCAAATGTACGGATTACCTTAAACTTTTTTGTTTTCAATCGGATTTCGATGAATTTTGTTGTAAATGTTAAAACATGGATAACAGGAAACACCTACAATGGCTGAAAATTATAATTAAATGCAACAATTTGCAAGGGAACTACATAAGACAAACACGTATAAGACAAAAGACAAACGTAGACAACGATATAGGAACTCGGGACAGCCGGATTTGGTAGCGGCACTAGCAAAAGCCAGCGGTAGGGTTAAACCGGTTTATGGGTACCTAAACCTCCCCTTTATCTGTCCCGTTTCCCTATAGTATAAAAACATACGAATAAAACCCAATACAGGTAGACTACTAACTTCATGATCACAATCTTGAAAGGAGAGAAAAAGACAAAACGTAATTCTGAAAAATGGGTCAAGGGGTGCTCGCCGTAAGCCTTTGGTAGTATGTCAATGGCATTGACGTTGCTCTTGCCGTTTTCTACTGTAAGGTGTCAGAGGGACCAAATTTGCAATAAAATCATATTAAGTTTTTGTCATTGATATTTCAATGGATTTTTCTTTGGACTCATTTGTTGAAAGGTTTTCTTCGTATGTCAATAGATTTGGCTTAAATCTTACGGTTTCGGCGAAGAGTTAAAGTGTCGAGAGCAAAGCACGAAAAATTAAAAAAAATAAAAAATAATAAAGGGATTGACCATTCTTCCACATGATATGAAGTAAAGTTTCACATGAACTGTATCCATGGTCATTTTCTGATAACACACTCTTGAAAGCTTTAGCCCGATAGTGTATAACTTCCCATGGTCCATGTAAAATTGAAGTTTGTAATAATTTAGGTAAGGGGGTCTTTCAGGATTTGACCCTAGATGATGAAAAAGCATAATTAATGCTTGGTATCTGATAACATTTAATGGCATCATGATACAAATATATGTATATACCATTGTTTAATTTGCTGCGGTCGTATCGTGCTGTGCTTTGCGTAGCCCTTTATTATTTGAACGAAGTTATCATTTATTAAATAAATGCTAAATTCATTTCAGAGTTAAAATGCAGGGTATAAAATTACTAGTACTCGGAGATGGTGCTGTTGGAAAGACCTGCCTCCTTATTTCCTATGTAATGAAATTGTATCCAACCGAATATGTTCCAACTGCGATTGATCTCTATACAGAAGAAGTTGTGATTAATTACAGAAAATATACGTACTGGGATACAGCTGGTGGGGTGGGTAATACTAATATGGTGGTAGATTACATATATTAGGTTCACAGACAATTTAAAATACCACCCACCCTTTCCCACTTGCGGGTGGTATTTGTTCTTCAAAAGGGTCTATGATTAGGCTATTACAACTAAAACAGTCGCATACTCATTTTTGTAACTGCTCTAACTTGATGACTTTACTAATATTTACTAATATTTCCCTTGTTTAGAGTACTAATGCAGTACATAAAGTTATTAGTATTAGGAGATGCCGTCGGGAAATCATGCCTTCTAAATTCATATGTAACGAAATTATTTCCTTGCGGTGTTCCATATGTATATTCTGAGTGGGTAGTTGATGCTATGGTTAATTACAGACAATATGCTGTGACGTACTGGGATACACACGGAGGGGTGGGTAATATGAGGCAGTCATAATAACAAAATCTTTTATATTTTGGGATTTACTTTTTAACAAATACTGTGTTATTTGATACTTTGTTTCAGAGTAAGAATGCAGGGTATAAAATTAGTAGTATTGGGAGATGGAGCCGTGGGCAAAACATGTCTTCTTATTTCACATGTAAAGAAGAAGTTCCCAGACGTATATGTTCCATCTGCGTTTGAAGACTATATGGATGAAATTGTGGTTAATTACAGACAGTATGCTGTGGCGTACTGGGATACAGCTGGAGGGGTGGGTACTTAAATAAAATACAGACAGTAGGCTCTAATATACTCACAAGGGAAATTATGATGTGGTGGTAAACTGCATACAGTAGGCTTTATCATACATGGATACAGCTGGAGCAATGGCGGATCCAACCTTCAAAAATGTGGGTTCCGATGGAATGCTAGATAAAAGAGGATTCCAATAGATTTTTACCATTTTTATCTTAGGTTCGCTTAGATTCTGCACAAAATTTTAAAACTTTCCTTAGTTCCTCTGGATTCGCCAATGCGTTGCCTGTTGGGTGGGTACTTACGATGTTATGATATTTTACATAAACTAGACTGTGGTATACTGGGAAACAGTAGTTGGTAATTATGACGTTTTAAATTCTAACATTGCTCTAGTTAATCGTCAACCAGTATAATACTCGATAACCATATACTATGCACATGCCCAAATACTGTCAGATTAATAAGAGTAAAAGGGACTCAAAACAGCCATGTTTTAATTATGTTTGTCTTTGAAGGAAATAAATTTTAAGCATGTTCTATAACTTTATCATGCAATTCAGACACGTTAATAGACGAGTTTCCCGGAATTATTTGACGTCACAATATAGATTTTCGGACGTCACAATATAATGCGACGCAATTTACTCCGATTGACCCCAGGTCAAGCGGAATAATTCATTCATAAAAATAGGAAATTGGTCTATTGTTTTGCTTTCGATTTGGAGTTTGAACTAGCATCTGTTTGAAAACGTCAGGTTGTCTATTGTGACGTCATAGCCACAGAAAGCAATGGAAACGGGGAATCCGCCTTGGTCGATTCAGAATGGAAAATTCCGTTTTCTGTCATATTAGAATCGAAATAATTCATGGAAGGTATATGTTTATTGTCATTTAACCATGGGTAGAGCCTTATTTTTCGTAAATTAACGCTCAGGGTTTAAATTTTCAATAACCATATACCTGCCATGAATTATTTCTTAATTTGAATACAGTTGGAGTGAGAGGTAAATATGATAGATGAATTAATTAATGACCATATTCTGTTACATTTTTGGAAGGAACCTGAGTGATAGGAAATATGAAGAAGGAACTAAACATTGACCATTTGAATATAGCTAGAGTGAGAGGTATAAATGATGTTAGAATTAATTACTCACAATAAAGTACAGTAACGCAAGTGGGTAGAACTGGAAGGATCTGTAAATATAATGTAAGGCTTTAAAGCAGACCATATCTTGTGGCATGCATGGGTATGGCTGGATTGTGTGGACATTTATTAACGATATAATGTGACGTGTCGTGGGTAGGATAGTAATTACAGAGCACGTCCTGTGACGTTTAAGGGTACAGCTAGAGTGTATGGATATTAATAACAGAACATATCCTGTGAGTGTTTCGGATACAGCTAGAGTGTGCGGATATTAATTACAGACCACATCCTGTGATGGGTTCGGGTACAGCTGGAATGTGCGGATGCTAATTTTAGTCCATATTCTGTACAGCTGAAGTGTTTTGAAATTAATTACAGCCCATATCCTGTGATAAGTTCGGATACAGCTGGAGTGTGCGGATATTAATTACAGACCATATCCTGTGACGGGTTCGGATATAGCATCAGTGTGTGGATATTAATAACAGACCATATCCTGTGACGTTTTAGGGTACAGTTGGAGTGTGTGGATATTAATTTGAGACCATATCCAGGTGGAATGTGCGAACGTTCATATCCTGTCCCTAGACCATATCCTGTGATGGGTTTGGGTACAGCTGGGGTGTGCGGATATTAATTATAGACCATACCCTGTGACGTCATCGGGTACACTTGTCGATTATAATTCAGTGAATCTCATTTAAACCATGCATTTGGATTGTTGAAATTCCAAAAATTGAGCGTTGTTAGATAATGTTAGATATGTGATATTTTGGTTTGTACGAGTGTTTGTATAAAAATTCCACGATATCAGCAACATATATTAACATATATTTTACTGCCGTTATTATACGACCGCAAAAATTTTTGCGGTCGTATATTGGTATGGTGCTGTCGTCGTCGTCGTCGTTGTCGTCGTCGTCGTCGTCTGTAGACACTTTTGTTTTTGGTCAATAACTTTAGTTCCAGTTGATCAATCCTTATGAAATTTAAACATAATGTTCTTTTGTACAAAAGGAAGGCTTGGCTTAGTTTAGGTCATTGTGACCCGACCCGTTTTTAAAAAAGGGGCAAAAAGGGTTAAATTGGGTGTTTTCACATGTTTGTCTGTAGAATCTTTATTATTAATCGGATTTTGATGGGGTTTCTTTCAGTGTGCTCCTGAGGAAATTTCCAATCTGAAGTATGCCAACGGATTTCACGTAGCATGTACAGCTCACGAGATAAATTGGGCTCAACAGAGGCAAATCTCAAAAAAAAATATTTTAAGTCCGATTTTGATGCAGTTTTTTTAATGGATTCCATGTGAAATATTAATATGGCGCTCAGCTATCAGATTTTTGATAACTTGTTTCCTTTCCCAGCTATGAGGGACCGAACGGGGCCAAAATTGCGAATTTGCAGATTATGTAGAATTTTTATTTTTCATCGGATTTCAATGGGATTTTTTTCTTTTGATTCCTCTTGATCTAAGCTTTCAGCAGTATGTCAACGGATTTGGTGTAGTTCTTACTGTTTCCGAGCTACAAGGGGTCAAAGGGGCCAACATTACAATTTTTCTTAATATGTCAAATCTTTATTTTTCATCGGATTTCGATGGGATTTTTTTCTTTGGATTCCTCTTGATCTAAGCTTTCAGTAATATGCCAACGGATTTTGTGTAGGTCTTACCGTTTCCGAGCTACAAGGGGTCAAAGGGGCCAAAATTGCAATTTTTCTAAATATGTCAAATCTTTAATTCTCATCGGATTTCGATGGGATTTTTTTCATTGGATTCCTCTTGATCTACTTTCAGAGGTATGCAACGAATTTGGCGTGGCTCTTACCGTTTCCGAGCTACAAGGGGTCAAAGGGGCCAAAATTGCAATTTTTATACGACCGCAAAAAATTTTGAGGTCGTATAATGGTATGGTGCTGTCGTCGTCGTTGTCGTCGTCGT
>MJUU01019705.1:10626-38910 GCA_002080025.1 Modiolus philippinarum
AAAAAAACATGAGGTTGCAGGAGCTGTCGTGCTAGGTATACCACCACTCGTTGAAATAAATCAGCCCAGCAGTAGCTGAGAAAAGTACGACAAAAATTTTCACTATGTTCAATAAAGGGGAAAATGGCCAAGTCCCACCAAACAGGCAGATGATATCATAAGGTGACCAAAATGGCAGACAACGCATTCCCCCTATATATAAAGTCAAATACCAAACTTGAAATAAATCGGACCAACAGTAGCTGAGAAAAGTGTGACAAAAATTTTCACCATGTTCATTATGGGAAAAATGGCTAAGTCCAGCCAAACAGGAAGTCGACATCATAAGGTGACCAAGATAGCAGACAACGCATTCCCCTATATATAAAGACAAATACCAAATTTGAAATAAATCGGCCCCACAGTAGCTGAGAAAAGCACGACGAAAATTTTCATTATGTTCAATAAAACAAAAAATGGCTAAGTCCTGCCAAACAGGAAGTTGATATCATAAGGTGACCAAAATAGCAGACGACTCATTCCCCCTATAGAAATATTCAAATACCAAATTTGAAATAAATCCAATATTCAAATAATATACTGAAAGTCATCCATGAGAAAACAAGAGCTGTAGCCGAATGGCAGCCAGTTATACCCCTGCTCATTGAACACTGAATCAATATGAAAAGTGGAAATTTAAGTGTGTGGGGATACAATACAGGTAGGGATACAGTACAAGTGTAGATACAAAACAAGTATGTTCACAATCATAATTCCTCAAGAAATAATGGGAAAATAAAAGAAAATAGATGCCCCCGCAAAATAGATATAGGAAAACAGGAAGTAGATAAGTGACAGACTTGAAAAGGGGAGACACTGTACAACTCATCATACCTAAGATTCAAACCAAATATCAAAGAATTTCTCCATATACAAGCTGAGAAATATTTGACAAAAATTTCGTACATACATATGTACGTACCTACAGACGGACGTACAGACAAGGGTAAAACTTAATGCCCCCGTGGCCTTGACAAAATTTTAAATATATGGCTATAAATGGGAAAAATTAAGAAAACGGGAGACACAGTACAACTCATCATACCAAAGCTTCAGACCAAACAAGAGCTGTCACTGAATGGCAACCAGGTATACCCCCACTCATTGAACCCTGGATTAAAATGTTTTCACTACATTTCGTAATAAATTCCACATTTCATCCAACAGGAAGTACAAATCCTAGAGGACTCAGAATAGGACGTTCCTTACAACTAACCATATAGAGGCTGCATACCAATTTCGAAATCAATCCCTCTTGTAGAAGCAGAGATAAATGCGATGAAATATTCATGTTTTCACTACATTTCGTAATTAGGTCCACATTTCGTCAAACAGGAAGTACACATTCGACAGGACTCAAAATAAAATGTTCCTTACAACTAACCATATAAATGCTGCAAACCAATTTTGAAATCAATCCCTCTTGTAGAAGCTGATATAAATGGGACGAAAAATTAATATTTTCACTACATTTTGTAACAAAGTCCACATTTCGTCAAACAGGAAGTACACATCTGATAGAACTCAAGATTGGACGTTACTTACAACTAACCATATAGAGGCTGCATACCAATTTTGAAATCAATCCGTCTTGTAGAAGATAATAAAAATGCTGCGAAATTTTTTTTCTCGGACGAATGGACGGACAAGATGAATCCAGTATACCCCCCTCTCTATCGAGTGGGGGTATAATATCAAATAATTACTACATACACTCGCTGTGAAAGCCTTGATAAAAATTTTCAATATATGGCTATAATGGAGAAATCAGTTTTCGTCAAACAGAAAGTAAATGAGTTACACACTTGAAAAGGGGAGACACAGTTATACTCATCATACCAAATATCAAATCATTACTTCATACACAATCTGAGAAATCCTTGATGACAGATGTTCCTGAGAGACAGACAGACGGACAAGGGTAAAACAGTATACAACCTCTCAGTACGAACGGGGGTATAATAAAAGGTCAGTTATCAGGAAGTGAAATGAAATGAACAGCTTACCTATTTCTTGCTCCTGACATAACTTAAGTATCCAAGTTGTAACTTTATCATACTGTTCACTGGTGTATGTCAGTTGTTTACATAACTGATGTATGATGTTCAAAAGGGATGCTACTTCTTTCCAGTTCTTCCCTTCTTCAGTTGAAGATATAATATTAATAGTCAATCTCTGAAAAAAATATGGAAATCATTTCAGTGACCACAGTGTTCTATGTCCTAGAACCAATGTACATGGTCCAATATGAAATAAACACCCAATGTGAAGATCTTCCGTACTTTTTTATTTAATTGTTTCTTTGAAGATGATCAAAATGTTTTCTCATGGTGTTTATATCAAACTATGTCCAACAATGACTGCCATGTTTGTTGTCAAATCAGAACCAAATGACAAATTTTTGTAAAGAACCTTTTTGAATACAATCTTGTAAAGTTTGGTTCTGTTTGCTGAAGCAGAAATTAAGCGATCAAAATATGTTTTCCCAAAGTAGCCTATAAAACATTTTATTTAGCTGGTGGCCATATATTGATGAAAAGATGATCATAATATGAAACATCGGTAATCAAAGATTACAAAGTCTTGCCTCGTTATGGCATGTTGCCACAGCAATCCAATTTTGCCTGGATACTGATCTACTATAAAAAATGCATGCATATGTAAGGTTAGATGATCCTACCATGTACAGTCAATGCGGATCTGAACTTGGATATAAACTTGAATATAAGTCACTCATGCGGAAATAAAAGTCAGTGACCTAATTTTGAATGGATGCTGATCTACAAAAAGGGATGTATGAATGTGCAAGGTAAGACGATTCAACCATGTACAGTGACTGAGATCTGACCTCAAACATAAACTTGAAAGTCACTCAAGCGGAAAATATAGGTCAAAAAGACCTAATTTGGCTACCTACCATCAGAGATGCATGCATGTAAAAGGTAAGTTGATTCTACCATGTACATTGACTGAGATCTGCACTCAGACATAGGCTTGAATGTAAGTCACTCAATCAGAAAATATAGGTCAAAGCGACCTAATTTTGCCTGGATGCTGACCTACCATCAGAGTGCATGCATGTGCAAGGTTTGATGATTCTACCATGTAAAGTGACTGAGATCTGAACTTGAATGTAAACTTGAATGTGAGTCACTCAAGCATAAATATAGGTCAAAGTGACTAATTTTGTCTGGATGTTGACCTACCAATAGAGATACATACATATGCATAGTTAGATGATTGTACTATGTATAGTTATTGAGATATGAACTCGGATGTAAATTTGAATTTAAGCCACTCAAGCGGAAAATATAGGTCAGAGAGAACTAATTTTCTTGGAGGCTGAGAGTCTATCCAAGATGCACCTGCATGCAAAGTTTGATGACCCTACCCTGCATACTCACTTAGATATACACCCAAATGTGGACACCTACGTGGACGCCCGGGGTACTCCAATAGTCCCCCTCAACTTTGTTGAGGAGAACTATAAAGTTAATGATAATGGTCAAAGAGATGAAAGCTTTTAAAAAATGAGATCAACCTCAATAATAGAGTGAATGTTTTTCATGAACATAATCTTACACTGTCTTACAGGCCCAGTGCTGAACACTTTCATAGGAAGAAAATTTATCCAGTCTACATCGGTCTTTCATTTATAATTTTCCTATACTTAATACACTTTAGGTCTTTTAATTGTGTTTGCAAAAACTCCAAAAGGGTTTCTCCCTTGAACTTACATTGTACCATAAGCAGAAGTAATTGCTCATTGTTAAGGGTCTCAAGCAAATTCAAGATGTAGCAAAACTACATGTATTAAAGCAGTGCAATACATTGTCTGAGATTTTGCTGTTCACACATTTGCTAATAATCTCTTCATTATTGTTGCATACTTCTGTTGAAAAGAATGTTACAGAGGCATATTGAAATCAAATCAAATCTTGCACTTCTCTTAATAAAATCATATAAAAAAACACATGTTCCATACCTGACATTTTTTTACAATGCCATATATAACTTCCTGTTTGTCTGATTGTTCATCTATGTCAGCTGTAACATACAAAATAATGATTTATTATAATTTCTGTCCTTGCTGTTTTTCCGACTTTACCATTGTGACGTCATGTAAAATTAGTACATTGTGTATTATATAGAAATAAAGAAATTGAGATTAAATACCCAAAAGAAAGCAGAAATATAATTGTTGATATGCTGATATGGCTTACCAATGGAGCTCCAGTACATATTAAGCATTTGGACCTATGTCGTAGACACTTTGTCAATTAATCAGGATATTGTTGTACAGCACTAGTAACGACACTTGATTTATTCTACTTACATGTATGTACTGACACTTTGTCAAGTAATCAAAAATGAATAATCCTTTTCAGGGGTTAATTTAGAAATAAATCATCAACTTGCCCATCAGACAAGTCACCAATAAATATTACTTGCACTTCGATATTCAAAACTGAAAATAAACAAGAATAGAATTCCTGGGTCCCACGCCGCTCATGCAATATACTAGTATACTGTATATGAAATTGCAATATTTTCAAACATTCAGGGCAGTTCCAAAATTAAATATGGGGGATACAAAAAGGATTGACCACGACAGATGTTCCAACTTGACCAAGGTATTAGTGGTATCAACATTTGGTATAAATTTTATGAAAATATGTCAAAATTTGTTGCCATGAGAGCACTTACAAGATCAATATTTGGATAAAATGGTGTTGTTATTTTGGTCAAAGTCCAATAACTCCGTCAAAAAGTATTGACCGAAACTGATCTTCGAACACCGACCAAGGTATTAGTGGTATAAACATTTGGTATAAATTTCATGAAAATCCGTTAAAATTTGTAGGCATGAGAGCGCTTACAAGGTAAACTTTTGGATAAAACAGAGTCATTATTTTCGACGAAGTCCCATAACTCCGTCAAAAAGTATCGACCGAGGCTGATTTTCAAACTTGACCAAGGTATAAGTGGTATAAACATTTGATAAAAATTTCATGAGAATCCGTAAAAATTTGTAGGCATGAGAGCGATTACAAGGTCAATTTTTGGCTAAAACGGTGTTGTTATTTTGGTCAAAGTCCAATAACTTCGTCAAAAAGTCTCGATCGAAACTGATCTTCAAACTTGAACAAGGTATAAGTAATCTAAACGTTTGGTATAAATTTCATGAAAATCGGTTAAAATTTGTAGGCATGAGAGTGCTTACAAGGTCAATTTTTGGATAAAACAGGCATTATTTTTTGTCAAAGTCCCATAACTCCGTCAAAAAGTATTGACCGAGGCTGATTTTCAAAACTGACCAAGGTTTATGTAGTATGTACATTTGGTATAAATTTCATGAGAATCCGTCGAAATATGTAGCCATGAGAGCGCTTACAAGGTCAATTTCTGGCTAAAACAATGTCGTTATAATGGTCAAAGTCCCATAACTTCGTCAAAATGTATCGACCAAGGCTGATTCGTCAAAATGTATCCACCAAGGCTGATTATCAAACTTGACCCAGGTACTAATGGTATAAACATGAGAATCTGTCAAAATTTCTAGCCATGACAGTGCTTACAAGGTCAATTTTTGGCTAAAACCGTGTCGTTATTTTGATAAAAGTCCCTTAACTCTGTCAAAAAGTATCGACCAAGGCTGATTTTCGAACTTGACCAAGGTGTTAGTGGTATAAACATTTGATATTAATTTCATGAAAATCCTTCAAAATTCGTAGGCATGAGAGCGCTTACAAGGTCAATTTTTGGATAAAACAGAGTCATGATTTCGGTCAACGTCCCATAACTCCGTCAAAAAGTATTGACCAAGGCTGATTTTCAAACTTGACCAAGTATTAGTGATATAAACATTTGGTATAAATTTCATGAAAATCTGTAGGCATGAGAGCGCTTACAAGAAAGTGTGATGGACGGCATTTCTATGTCCCCGCTCCGCGTTGGGGCGGGGGACAATAACATTTCTACTTGACAAGCAGACAAGTCAGCTTCAAACATGAGGTTGCACGCGTTGTCATGCTAGGTATACCTCACTTGTATTATTTTACACATTAAAAATAGAAAAATGGCTAAGTCCCCCCAAACAGGAAGTTGATATCATAGGGTGACCAAAATTGCATTAGACCCATTCCCCCTAAATATAAAGTCAAATACCAAATTTGAAATAAAATCAGCCCAGCAGTAGCTGAGAAAAATGCCACCTAAATTTTCCCTTTGTTCAATTAAGGGAAAAATGGCTAAGTCCAGCCAAACAGGAAGTTGATGTGGCAAGGTGACAAAAATGGCATAAAACGCATTCCCCCTCAATAAAGTCAATTTTCAATATGTTCAAATAAAGGGAAAAATGGCCAAGTCCTGCCAAACAGGAAGTAAACATCATAAGATGACCAAAATGGCATACGATGCATTCCCCCTATATATAATTTGAAAGAAACCCATGCAGCAGTACCTGAGAAAAGTGCGACGAATATTTACTATGTTCAATAAAGAGAAAAATTGCCAAGTCCCACCAAACAGGAAGTTGATATCGTAGGGTGACCAAAAACACATACGATGCATTCCCCTATATATTAAGTATAATATCAAATTTGAAATAAATCCGCCCAGCAGTAGCTGAGAAAAATGCAACAAACTTTGGACGGACGGACAGAAAAGAGTATTCCAATATACCATCAACTCACAAGTGGGGGTATAATTTAACTTGCCGCAGGCAAGCAGGAGAGCCCTTAAATATATCCCTGCTTTTAAAGTATTCCATAATAAGTCAAAGAGACATTTTGTAAAGTAGTCAAGATATTGTGGTACAACCATAGTCACAATATGCAGATATCCATCTACAGTATTCCTTCTTGTGTAACAGAAAAATCTACACTCAGTTGTCATAAAAACACCTTGTAACATAATAAACACTCAATAATGCCTCTACAGTATATCTACCATATCACAGAAACACTTTGTCAACTAATCAACATTCAGAAGTTTCTCTGAAGTATTCAAACCTATGTCAAACATCTACATGTAGACAAAATTTGTCAAGTTATCAAGATGTTTTTGTTCAACTGAAGTCACAACACTAGGTAACCCCTTCCAGGTATTTTTACTCACACCACAGAGACACTTTGTCAAGTAATCAACACACAATAATCCCTCTGCAGTATTCTTACCTATGCCATGGAGACACTTCGTCAAGTAATCAACACTCAGTATTCCTACCTATATCACATAGACAATTTGTCAAGTTGTCAGGATATTGCTGTACCACTGTAGTCACAACACTCAGTAATCCATCTTAAGTATTCCTACCTATCTCACAAAGACACTTTGTCAAGTTATCAGGATATTGCTGAACCACTGCAGTCACAACACTCATAATCCGTCTAATATTCCTACCTATATCACATAGACACTTTGTCAAGTTATCAGGGTATTGGTGAACCACTGTAGTCACAACACTCAGTAACCCATCTAAGTTTTCCTACCTATATCACAGAGACACTTTGTCAAGTTATCAGGGTATTGGTGAACCACTGTAGTCACAACACTCAGTACCCCGTCTAAGTTTTCCTACCTATATCAGAGAGACACTTTGTCAAGTTATCAGGATTTCTGTACCACTGTAGTGACAACACTCAGTAATCCGTCTTAAGTATTCCTACCTATGTCACAGAGACCCTTTGTCAAATTGTCAGGATATTGCTGTACCACTGTAGTCACAACACTCAGTAATCTGTCTTAAGTATTCCTACCTATATCATATAGACACTTTATCAAGTTATCAGGATTTTGCTATACCACTGTAGTGACAACACTCAATATTCCTACCTATATCACAGAGACACTTTATCAAGTTTATATCAGGATATTGCTGTACCACTGTAGTGACAACACTGAGTAATCCCCCTATAGTATTCCTACCTATATCACAGAGACACTTTATCAAGTTTATATCAGGATATTGCTGAACCACTGTAGTGACAACACTCAGTAATCCATCTAGACACAGTCCTGTCATTAACTTCCCTTTGTCTCTCCTTCCTTCCTCTCCAGTCTTTTGATTCTCAGAATAATACTTCAAAAACAATCTATGAAAATATTCATACATTACATGAATTAAATAATCAATATATTAATATAATTTTAAACTAATATGGGGTAATACAGATACATGTAGGAAGATGCCTACTCACTTGTAAACTCAAGTGTCAGTTGCAGTAGGTATCTTGTAATATAATTCTTGTTTTGACCAAATCTTTAATAATCAATTGACTGAAAACCACTCATTATCCCCGCACTTTTCTGAAGAAAATGCGGGGATATTGTTTTGGTCCCGTCCGTCCGTCTGTCCGTTAGATGAACCTTGTCAGTGGAACTCCTCGCTCATTTTTGCATTTAGTGTTTTAATTTTGTTTTAGAATTGTTGCATATATGCTGCAGATGCGCAATAAGCTTTCGGATTTTTGATATTGGTCTTGGTGCAGCCAAGAGGCCCCAAGATGTCTATTTTGACAACTGTGAGCTTGTCAGTGGTACTCCTCCTTCATTTTTGGATGGAATGTTTTGATTTTGTTATAGAATTGTTGCATATATGCTGCAGATGCGCAATAAGCTTTCGGATTTTTTTAAATTAGTCTTGATGCAATCAAGAGGCCCCAAGATGTCGATTTTGACACATGCTTTTCAGTGGAACTCCTACATTTTTTGATTTATGGATTTAATTTTGTTATACAATTGTTGCATAAAGTCCGCAGATGGGCAATGAAGTTTCGGAATTTTGATTCCGGTTCCAACTTTGGTAAATTTCCTGAAAATGTTAAAGATTCATATTTTTTAACTTTTAGCATATGCTTTCTCTTTTTTTTTTACAAGAAATTGGAAAAAATAAAATTTTGAATACTCAGAATTCTGAAATATGATTCCAATTTTGGAAAATATCCTGAAAGTCTCAAAGACCACTTGTTTTGGAATTCTACCTAGCAACCACACATGTAGTAATTTGTTTCAATTAGGACTAACATTTTCACCAACTGAATTTCAAAAATATTTGATTCCAATTTTGGTAAATTTCCTGAAGTCTCAAAGACCACTTATATTTTGGAATTTTACCTAGCAACCATGCTGTTAGGATTTGTTTCTTTTAGGGCAATCATTTTCACCAATTTGATTTCAAAAATATTTGACTCCTATTTTGGTAAATTTCCTGAAAGTGTCAAAGACCCCTTATTTTTTGGAATTCTACCTAGCAACCATACTGTTAGGATTTGTGTCTATTAGGGCAATCATTTTCACCAATTCGATCTAGAAAATAATTGATTCCAAATTTGGTAAATTTCCTGAAAGTGTCAAAGACCACTTATTTTTTGGAATTCTACCTAGCAACCATACTGTTACGATTTGTTTCGATTAGAGCAGTCATTTTCACCAATTGAATTTTCAAAATAATTGATTCCAAATTTGGTAAATTTCNACAAGAATAGAATTCCTGGGTCCCCCGCCGCTCATGCAATATACTAGTATACTGTATATGAAATTGAAATATTTTCAAACATTCAGGGCAGTTCCAAAATTAATAAATATGTGGGGATACAAAAAGGATGGACCACGGCAGATTTTCCAACTTGACCAAGGTATTAGTGGAATTAACATTTGGTATAATTTTCATGAAAATCTGTCAAAATTTGTTGCCATGAGAGCGCTTACAAGGTAAATTTTTGGATAAAACAGAGTCATTATTTTCAACAAAGTCCCATAACTCCATCAAAAAATATCGACCGAGGCGGATTTTATAAATTGACCAAGGTATTAGTGGTATAAGCATTTGCTTTAAATTTCATGAGAATCCGTCAAAATTTGTAGGCATGAGAGCGCTTACAAGATCAATTTTTGGCTAAAACGGTGTTGTTATTTTGGTTAAAGTCCAATAACTCCGTCAAAAAGTCTCGACAGAAACTGATCTTCAAACTCAACCAAAGTATTAGTGATATAAACATTTCCTATGAATTTCATGAAAATCCAATAAAATTTGTAGCCATGAGAGCGCTTACAAGGTCAAATTTTGGCTAAAACAGTGTCGTTATTTTCGTCAAAGTCCCATAACTCCGTCAAAAAATATCGACCATGGTTGATTTTCGAACTTAACCAAGGTATTAATGGTATAAACATTAAGTATAAATTTCATGACACTCCGTCAAAATTTGTAGCCATGAGAGTGCTTACAAGGTTAAATTTTGGCTAAAACCGTGTCATTATTTTTGTCAAAGTCCCATAACTCTGTCAAAAAATATCGACCAAGACTGATTTTCGAACTTAAGCAAGGTATTAAAGGTGTAAACATTTGGTATAAATTTCATGAAAATCCGTCATAATTTGTAGGCATGAGAGCACTTACAAGGTCAATTTTTAGATAAAACAGAGTCCTGATTTCGGTCAAAGTCCCGTAACTCTGTTGAAAAGTATCGACCAAGGCTGATTTCTGAACTTGACCAAGGTATTAGTGACATAAACATTTGGTTTAAATTTCATGAAAATACGTTATAATTTGTATGCATGAGTGCTTACAAGAAGTGTGACGGACGGACACACAGACGCCCAGAATTTCTATGTCCCTGCTCCGCGTTGCGGCGGGGGACAAAAAAGACATTGGACAACCAATGGACACAGAATTGAAAGGTGCTAAAAAATGAGAGCAACTGTTTTTCAGAAGTGTTCCTGTTTTTCATGAACATAATCTTACACTGTCTTACAGGCCCAGTGCTGACCACTTTCATAGGAAGAAAATTTATCCAGTCTACATCGGTCTTTCATTTAGTTTTCCTTCACTTAATACCCTTTAGGTCTTTTAATTGTGTTTGCAAAAACTCTAAAAGGGGTTATCCCTTGTACTTACATTGTACCATAAGTAGAAGTAATTGCTCATTGTTAAAGGTCTCAAGCAATTCAAGATGTAGCAAAATTTTAAAGCAGTGCAATGCAATGTCTGAGATTTTGTTATTCACACATTTGCTAATAATCTCTTCATTATGTTGCATACTTCTGTTGAAAAGAATGTTACAGAGGCATATTGAAATCAAACCAAATCTTGCCCTTCTCTTATAATAATACACATGTTCCATACCTGACATTTTTTTACGATGCCATATATAACTTCCTGTTTGTCTGATTGTTCATCTATGTCAGCTGTAACATAAAAAATAATGATTTATTATACTAGGAATATAAACTGTATACTTGTAGAAAACATTTTATTCAGTTCGATAATAATACTGTAAAATTAGTATAATAGTATAATATAGAAATAAAGAAATGAGATTAAATACCCAAAAGAAAGCAGAAATATAATTGTTGATGCTTCCCAATGGAGTTTCAGTACATTTTAAGCATTTGAACCTATGTCGTAGACACTTTGTCAATTGATCAGGATATTGTTGTACAGCACTAGTAACAACACTTAATTATTCTACTTACATGTATGTACTGACACTTTGTCAAGTAATCAACACTGAATAATCCTTTTAAGGGTTCGATTTAGAAATAAATCATCAGCTTGTCCATCAGACGAGTCACCAATAAATATTACTTGCACTTTGACTTTCAAAATTGAAGATAAACTATAAGTGGAAGCAGTTGCAAACGACAGCTAATCCCCTCGCCTGCTGTTAAGAAATAATAACCCATATATAATCTAAATATGTATGAATGTCTAAGGTACATTCACTGAACATTGAGTTCATTGATGTGTAAAATGTAGTATCTCAGGTATAAATATTAATGGAAACTTTAACCCAAGTCAGTCAAGTGTAAAATGTAGGTCAAAGTGGCCCTATTATCATCTGAAGCTGCTTCACTCTCAAAGATGCATCCACTGACCAAAGATAATTGATGTGACTTATGTAGTATCTCAGACATTACCCTTACTGCAAACTTTAACCAAGGTCATTGAAGCATAAAATGTAGGTCAGAGTGACCCAATTATCATCTGAAGCAGCATCACTCTCCAAGATGCATCCACTGACCAAAGATGATTGATGTGCCACATGCAGTTCCTCAGACTTGAACCTTAACACAAGCTTTAACCTGAGGTGGGACGAACGAACGGACGGACAGGCGAGATGCTATATCCTCTTCCCAACTCTGTTGGGCGAGGGGATAAAATTTCTACTTGACAAGCAGACAAACCAGCATCAAACATGAGGTTGCACACGTTGTCATGCTAGGTATACCCCCACTTGTATTATTTTACCAACTAGAGGCTCAGAGACTGCGCCTGTATCGCTCACCTGACAAAATGCTTCCATGCCATGCATGACCAAAAATATGTTTATTACCAATGGGGTCTAATATTCAGCTAAGTTCTCCATAGCACCTGTGTTTTTGTCTTATCATATTGGAATGAGTAATTTTTGCAAAGGACCTTCTATACATTTTGTTAAATTGTTCGAATAGTTTCAGAGAAGATATGATGAAAAGGATGGCTTTCTCATACCGTGCTCCAATGTTAAACTATGTTCTGCAGTGGAGGCCATGTTTTTTACCGGATCAAAATGAATGAGTAGTTTTTGTAAAGTCCTTTATGTACGTCATTCCTCTAAAGTTTGGTTGAATTAATAGGAGAAGATAAAAATGTGATTTTCCCATAGAGTCCAATGTAAAACTATGTTCCATGCTGGCGGCCATGTTTTCTATCGGACTGTAATGAAATAAGCAATCTTTGTACAGGACTTTCCATACATCATTCATGTAAAGTTTGGTTGAATTTGCTTCAGTGGTTACAGAGGAGAAGATGAAAATGTGATTTTCCCATAGGGTCCAATGTTAAATCTAAGTTCTGCACTGGCGGCCATGTTTTTTATCGGATCAGAACAAAATGAGTATTCTTTGTAAAGGACCTTTAGTACATCATTCCTGTAAAGTTTGGTTGAATTTGCTTCAGTGGTTTCAAATGAGAAGATGAAAATGTGATTTTTCCCATCGGGGCCAATGTTTAACGTAAATTCCGTGCTGGCCGCCATGTTTTTTATCGGATCGGAACAAAATGAACAATCTTCGTAAAGGACCTTTAATACATCATTCCTGTAAAGTTTGGTTGAATTTGCTTCAGTGGTTTCAGAGGAGAAGATGAAAATGTGATTTCTCCCATAGGGTCCAATGTTAAACTTAAAGTTCTGCGCTGGTGGCCATGTTTTTCATCAGATCGGAACAAAATGACTATTCTTTGTCAAGGACCTTTAGTACATCATTCCTGTAAAGTTTGGTTGAATTTGCTTCAGTGGTTACAGAGGAGAAGATGAAAATGTGATTTTTCCCATAGGGTCCAATGTTAAACCTAAGTTCCGCCCGGGCCGCCATGTTTTTTATCGGATCTGAACAAAATGAGCAATCTTTGTAAAAGACCTTTAGTACATCATTCCTGTAAAGTTTGGTTGAATTTGCTTCAGTGGTTCCAGAGGAGAAGATGAAAATGTGATTTTTCCCATCGGGGCCAAGTTAAACCTAAGTTCCGCGCTGGCGGCCATGTTTTTTATTGGATCGGAACAAAATGAGCAATCTTCGTAAAGGATCTTTAATACATCATTCCTGTAAAGTTTGTTTGAATTTGCTTCAGTGGTTTCAGAGAAGAAGATGAAAATGTGATTTTCCCATAGGGTCCAATGTTAAACTAAGTTCCACGCTGCTTGCCATGTTTTTTATCGGATCGGAACAAAATGAGTATTCTTTGTCAAGGACCTTTAGTACATCATTCCTATAAAGTTTGGTTGAATTTGCTTCTGTGGTTTCAGAGGAGAAGATGAAAATGTGATTTTCCCATCGGGTCCAATGTTAAACCTAAGTTCTGCACTAGCGGCCATGTTTTTTATCGGATCGGAACGAAATGAGCAATCTTTGTAAAGGACCTTAAGTACATCCTTCCTGTAAAGTTTGGTTGATATTGCTGAACCACTGTAGTCACAACACTCAGTAATCCGTCTAAGTATTCCTACCTATGTCACAGAGACACTTTGTCAAGTTATCAGGACATTGCTGTACCACTGTAGTGACAACACTCAGTAATCCATCTAGACACAGTCCTGTCATTAACTTCCCTTTGTCTCTCCTTCCTTCCTCTCCAGTCTTTTGATTCTCAGAATAATACTTCAAAAACATTCTATGAAAATATTTATACATTACATGAATTAAATACTCAAATATCATTTTAAACTAATAGGGGTAATACAGACACATGTAGGAAGATGCCTACTCACTTGTAAACTCAAGTGTCAGTTGCAGTAGGTATCTTGTAATATAATTCTTGTTGTGACCAAATCTTTAATAATCAATTGACTGAAAACCACTCATTGAAACTGGTGTAGTCAAGTATTAAAAGGATAATCTTATTTCTCCCAAGAATTTGTTTCCCATTTTGTTTTATGACCATGGTACAATATATACAAATATTTTTCTGGGCACCACTTTAATGCAGAAACCATGTTGTCATAATTCTGTAAGACATCATCTGAAACTTTATGACATAATAGACAAGGTAACTGAATCTCTAATCTGCAGTAGCCCCTCCATTATAAGACCCTCCCTACAGAGGCAACCTCCTTTATGTGGCCACATTTCTCATGCATGTATTTTGACCTCCCTACATAGGCCACCTCCCTGATCCAACCAAAGGCCACCCTTCTCATGTCTAAAATGNCCCCCCCCCCCCCCCATGAAGGTCACTTTAACAAAATTTTTCATGTATGATCATTGAAATTTTCTACTTTTTTTTTATTATATGTCATATTTTTCTGAAAAGTAAAATGATGCATATATAACAAGTATAAAAAATAACTTGGTGTTGTAGTTTAAGATGTTTCCATAGGTAAATCATGTTGCATATGAGAGTTAAAATTAAGAAATGATATTATTTCATGGTTCTGATTATGTCCAAAATCCAAAACCTTTTTGGATCAACATGTTCTGACATTATTACGATTGGGTACCCTTGTATACTTAACAAAAATTCATTAAACCTACCTGCCAAGTTGACATGTATATCTCATTAACTTGACTTTATCTTTTCCTTCTGGTCCATCACAACTTCCTTTGTCTTGTATCTGGTGCACTTTCTGATGTGCTACATTTAATATGTAAGTATAAAATCCTGTGTCCTCTCTCAGATCTGACAAATTTTCCGCATTACTTGGTGCAGAATCCCTGATAAATAGAGTAACTGTTGTTCTTAAAGAGTTATCAGAAGACAACCTGTTCATATGCCATACACATTTTCTCACATTTGAAATGGAAGTGTCGGAGAATGTTAGTCAAAAATAGTTTTGAACTTTTGAAATCTGTATAACTGTGATGGCATTATTGCTTTTCAGATACAATTATTTCTAGATTTCACAGGTGAATAAAACATGAAATTTGATACCTAACAAAAAGATTTATATCCCTTGGATATAATGGAGCTTGTAGTACTACATAGAAAGGACAAGATTCATGAATGGTCAAAATCTGCTCAGCAAATTATGTATTTTCAAATTTATGAAAATTCTTTCAAATTTGGGACAAAAATATTCTAAAAATCCTGAAATTTATAAAATTAGATAAGGTCTTTGGTATTTACATGCATGTTTGTCAACACAACAAAACTTTGAAAATGTAGAAATTTGACAATTTTTAGGTTTATGTTGGAAAGAGAATTTTGACAAAATAACTTTGGCTGCAACCTATGAACCAATCTTCCTTGTCATGGCATTCATATACACCAACTAATGACATTTTCTAATATGATTTTTCTGCAGAATTTTAAAATTCATAATTCTCATCTCTGTTGGAAGTTAAAATTTAGTGAACCTTTGCTTTTAGTACCTTCAAATCAATGCAGTTTCAACAAACCACAAACAAAATGCTAACTTTCTCTAAATCCTTGTATATCTAATTCAGTTTTTGAACGTATTTATCCCATATTAAAATCTGCTTTCAGATACATGCACATGTACATATCTGTATGTAAAAGAGGTCAAAAAGTATTATAGAATTTAACTTTTTTCCATAGAGAGATCTATTTCAATGCCTGTTACACTGTCTCTACAATATTTCAATATTATTTTTATACCAATACTTACGTAATCAATGTTTCCAGTAGACCAGATACACATTTTATAGACATCAAACTCTGAGGTATTTTGTTTGAGGTTTTTCCTTTCTTCCCAGCATTCTGATTAGCCTTTTCCTTTAGAATATCACATAGCTTAGTGTAATTACCAAATAATTGAAGAATTTCACCACAACTTTCTTTACTGTAAAGAAATTAAACACTCACACTTTAAAAGATAAATAAAAGAAAAGGAATACAGACTAAAATTATTTACTGTATATAAATCTAAGATAAAAGTACATGTACAATGTATAAATATATATATTTCTGCAGCCACTTGCATTCTTTTGAAAAAATAAATATTATCACAGTTTTCAATTCTTGTGATGATGTTGTTACTATGCACATTTACGAATATTAAGCTTGTAGAAAAAGAAATAAAGATCATAACAAAACATGAAGTCGAAAGTACTGTAGTGCCAAACATACCCCCACTTGTACCAAATTTTCAAAGACCTGTTAAGCTAGAAGTTGATATCAAACAGCAACAAAAATGCTCACAACGCTCATGACAAGACAGCAGCATACTAAGTTTCATTCAGGCAGAACATAGAATTTTGTGACGAAAAATATTTTACAAAATAACAGACAGACAGACAAGTGTATTCCAATATGCCCTCACTTGTCTAGTGAGGGCATAAAAAGTTTCTTAAGAGTATACTACCTATTTTGACCAGTCCTAAATACATATTCCAGTAAAACTTCATATGTTCCCATAACCAGTATGGCAAATATGTTGTTCCTTACTCCAACACTGTTGTTTAGTGAAAAATCAGCAGACTTGTCCTAAAATTTAAACATACAAAATGATTGAATCAAATTTTCAACTAAGGGTGTACTTAAAACCTGTGCAAAAAAATCTTATACATACATGTGTATATTAATTCCAAAATTTAAGAGTATATTAATTCCAAAGTTTATGTACATTGTATATATTGTGAGACCAGTCTTGATATGAACAAAAAAAAAAAGATCTTAGTGCAAAGGGTAATTTCTTTAGAGAGTTTCATATTATTATGTACTTCTGTTATCATTATTCATAATTACAGTCGAATATGTTTGTCTCTCTCAAACACTTTTTACTCGAATAAAATGGATATGTCCAACTTCTGTGCTGGTCTTGAATTATTTCTTTACTGGTTTATATTATTTCATATTATTGTGTACTTCTATCATTATTCATGATTACAGTCAAATACTTTTGTCTTAAACACTTTTTACTCGAATAAAATGGATATGTCAAACTTCTGTGCTGGTCTTGAATTCTTTCTTTATTTGTTGATATTATTTGTTTATGTTATTTTAACACTGATTGCTAAAACTTGCTCAAGTCGAATACATCGTTTGTGCCAAACATTTTATTTGGACTAAATAAGGAAAATATATTATTTTACCCTTTTTAATTTGAAATTTCAGGGATCATTTTTTTAAACTAATACACACTTACCTGACACATTAGGCCACATAAAATTAATTAATTGGTTCTCAGGCAATTTTTCATTTAAAATGATGAGGGAGGGAGGTGATTTAATCTTTTTATTTGCGAAAAAATTGATGAGGCAGCTTTTTACATTGTAAAAACCACAAAAAATGTAGTGAGGGAGGTGATTTTTTGTTTTTATTTTATTGAAATAGCAAAAAATAGGGTCAATGAGGGGCTTTTTTCAAGCCTCAAACTAGATAAGGGAGGGCCTGTGAACCAATAAATCATTTTTTGATGGCCTTATTTAAATGAATGAAGATCCACTGAAGGCAAAACATGACAATTCCCTTCTGTACAATTGCATCAATTGCACAGAAGGGAATTTTCATGTTTTGCCTTCAGTGGATCTTCATTCATTTAAATAATGCGTCAGGTAAGTGCGTATTAGTTTTGACAGAGTCATTATATGCCTCTGGATTTGAAGAAAACAGAAAACAGTTGCATGTGCAGCTTTACACTATGGTAAAATAAAATAGAGATTTAATTCCACACATTTCTACACATTTGGGATGCATAGATTCTGTGTGACACACCAGTGCGAGATTCATGCATTTCACATCACATGACCTCCCTTGACATAACAATGCAAAATAACGTCACGTCACAATGCTAAACGTCAGAAAAATACACAACTTCGTACAAATGACATGACAACTTCGAAATTCACATCGCTTCAGTTTGAAAAGCCCTGAAGAGCAACCTCAAAGATTGATTTTTAAAAGTTTTGTACCTTATGTACAAAACCAAAACGCACTCGATCTTTTTAAATATTGAATTTATTTTGCAGAAAGTTGCCTAGTTTCAGAGAGCGCATTTTTGTTTCATGGCGGCCATATTGTTTACTTTCAATATTCAGCCAAGAAATGTGAGAAAAATAATCAGCAGTGGTCAAAAATGTGAGACAGGACAATTCCACCCTCGGTTCTGACTGGAAAATGTGAACTCTCGGGTGGAATTATCCAATCTCACATTTGAGAACATGACTGATTATTAGTCTTCAGTCCCTTGAACTTTGACACAACAGAGTTTCACTGTAGATCCCTCCTCATTCTGGTGAGTTTAATGATAGATTTAAGAACCATTAAAATGCAGAAATAGGATGTGTGGCAGGTCTTAAAATTAACTGATTATTTTTTTTTTGCTGCATACATGTATATTATGACAAGAGTATCTTTCTTAACTAAGGGCTATTCCAGTGCCCAGGGGCAGAATGCATATGAAATTCAGGGTTACCACCAACAGATTAAAATTAAGGTGAATGTGTATGTTATATCTAGATGTTTTGAAATTTTACCCGCACCAACAACATTTTAATTCCTTGGCATTCTGCCCCCTGGAGACACTTTTTTCTGGAATAGCCCCAACCTGGATATGAAATTTCAGTAATAAATTTGATTAGCGAAATTTAAGATTTAAACTTATTAGTTACCAGTTCAAAATCCTCCATATCAGATTTAATCATGCGTTTGACGAGAGACTCCATAATATCCTCTAACTCTGTATGACTCCTAGTCACTTCCTCCTCCTCATCACTACCAGATGTTTGTCTCCTTATATCTATTATCTTTGTCAAACATAACTGTATACAACAAATCAAATGTGCCTGGAATGGATTGCAAAAATTTCTTAATTCATTTAATATAAAAATTATTAAGAGCTACTTACATGTAATTGCAGCTATAATATCCCAGCTCAGTGAACCCTGAATCAATAGAGTAAGTACAAATTTAGGTGGGTGTAGATGCAATACAGGTATGAACAAAATAGAAGTATGGACACAATGATATAAATCCTTTGAAAATAGTATTTCAAATATCTGAAAATGCATCCCACAATATGGAGTGATTACAAAAGGTTTTCTGACAAAAATAAAAATTTGTGTCTTACCATTTGCAGCGAAAAGCTCAGACAAAAATCGCTGTATAATACAATAAATGTCAAAGAAAAGGTAGCAAGAATGATATCAAATTAATAAAATTCATTGAAAAAAAGATTTCCAATTTTGAAATTTTAAAGAAGTCATCTGGATTTTAGATAGACAATAAAATCTTGTACAATCATAAGAACTCTAACAAATATAAATAATAAACATGTACACTACTGAAAGAATCACATCCTAAATCTTTGGGGTAGGGTCAACATAAATTGACTGATTAATCACCAGTGAGGCCAAAAGACTTCTGCATCCCTAATATTTCTATGAATTCTAACTGTCTAAAATTATCTAAACCAGATACAAATGTACCAGATGATAATTATTTTAATACCTTGAAGCATAAATTCATATGTTGTGTTTATTTACTATAACTGTAAAAGGGCTAATTTTCATTAGAGGTTTGTTTTTGCTGAAAATTAAATTCCCCAAAAATAATTCCTCGTGGAAATATTCTTAGATCTTAAAAGTAACCTTAATGGCTGTAAAACGCAAACACATTTTGACGTACATTTTATGAACTTTAAATTCCAGCGAAAATTGGCCTATTTACAGTATACTGTTTTTCATTACCTTGCAGATTTAGTTTATTGGGTATACTAGAATTTCTTATCTGCTCTTTATTCTTGTTTCGACAGTTATTTCTGTATGGTTTAAACTTTTATTTAGGCCATAGTTTTTATATTTTTAGTTTTACAAAAATTTCAGGCAATGATCATGGGTAGCAGGACGGAAAAAAAATAAAATTAAAATCTCAACGGATCATTTCATTTTTTTAATAAATCAGAGCTAATCAAGATTGTGATGACTGGTGTTTGTGAAGATGGTCTCTTAGGTTATAGATCAATTCAATAGTGTTGAAAATAATTGAATTAGAATTGAAGTACTAATCAAAACTGATTAAGAGCACAAAGTAATGTTTTTTTAAATCAGTTATGCATAAATTTATTTTTTCTGCAGATAAAAATAGAATGAAGGAGGGAATAAAAAATAAAAATTCAGCAATTTTCTATTTTATTTTTTTTCCAATTTGCCAAAATTTGGGGTCGGTCAGAGTAGTAAAACTAAAAATAAAAAAAAAAACAATGGCCTAAATAAAAGTTTAAACCATACAGAAATAACTGTTGAAACAAGAATAAAGAGCAGATAAGAAATTCTAGTATACCCAATAAACTAAATCTGCAGGGTAATGAAAAACAGTATACTGTAAATAGGCCAATTTTCGCTGGAATTTAAAGTTCATAAAATGTACGTCAAAATGTGTTTGCGTTTTACAGCCATTAAGGTTACTTTTAAGATCTAAGAATATTTCCACGAGGAATTATTTTTTGGGGATTTAACTTTCAGCAAAAACAAACCTCTAATGAAAATTAGCCCTTTTACAGTTATAGTATATTTACCAATGGTTCAGACAAGTATACTTGGTCCCCTTGTGCTGTAATACATAATTCCAGTTTGTATGGAGGGTTCACATCTTCTGAAGGTTCATGGTATTTCTTGAACTGTAAAATAAATTCTATGAGAATCAACAAAGATCTGGCTACTTCAAGACTATGATCATGTGGACAGACATATAAAGTACTTAACATTATTTGTTAAAACTACAATATTACCTGAAAACATACAATCTAAATATATTAAGTAATAGGGTCTGTAAGTCTTGTACAATGTTGGAACTTCCGGGATCAAAAAATGTACCAGGAAGTTACATTTCAAGCAAAGATATACGACGTTTTAAACAAAAATTTGAACGTCATAATCCTCAGACGTCATGTTTTGGCAGGAAACGTTTTTGAATTGCCTGTTTATCGTGGATTCTCGTGAGTCACATGACGAGACTTACAGACCCTATAATATCAATCAGAAAAATTGACTGTGGTGAACTATTGATTAGAGAAGAAAATGAACTTATCTTTCAAATCTAGTCTTTTTTTGTTGTTGTTAGTGGGGGATAACTTTATTTCCCTTGTACAGAAATGCTACAAAATCTAAATTCTACTGGCTTTATTCCGTTGAAACAATTTGATACTAGCTATGCATAGTTTCTGGATCCCTTTATTTTGTAATTTGTATTTTGCAACATATTGCATATTTTATTATTAATGAATAGCTATGTTCTATGGGTAACAGATAAAACATTATTAAAAATCATGAATTCTTAAAAGTCAGTATACATTTCCAAAATGACAGTTATAATATATAGAAATATTCCTAATTGATGCTTGTCATGTGTTGGAAGAGAAAATAAATGCCCTGAAAAGGAAGGACAACCTTAATATTTATGGCCCAAGATGAAACAAATCCATGTAGCTATCACAAAGAATGTTCAGATAATAAGCCGATTTCTTGTTACTTGAATAAAAATAAGGGATTTGTCAAGGACAAATTTGATGGTTTCTTCCACATGCATAAAACTGGAGTTTTACATTTTACTTTACCTGTGTTTTCAATAAATCAAGAACAGGACCCTGAAGTTGTGTATTTCTGCACAATGCATCATATAGACCCTACAAAAGAAATATAAATGATAAATTCCCAGTTTTTAAATGTATAACAATATTGAAAATTGTCGCATGATTTTTGTAGGGTTATAAAATTACTGGAAAATCATTTTAATTCGCCTTGATATAAATAAGCGTAAATACAAAGCCAGTAATGGCTTTTCCAGTAAAAAATGTCCCCTTTGGACAGAATGCACATGAAATTCTTTGGTATCACCAACAGATTAGAATTAAGATGTATACATGCTATAGTGTTTTAAAATTTTACCACACCCCAGCCACACTAACAACATTTTCATTATTGGCATTCTGCCCTTCAGAGACATTTTTTCTGGAATAATCCTAAGAATACATTTCCAAGAATTTGGCAAGCACACATAAAAACTTACTTTTGTCATTCTCCTACTGAGGCCATAAAGTCTTAACTTTTTGATTGTCTTTATCTTGAAAATATAAAAGGAACATTCATCTACAACATAACTTTGTTATGGCAGATTTCCCGGATGATTAACATATTTTATTTGCAATTCTTCAATGAACATACCAATATTTCTGTAATAACACCTATAAAACTCTTTCTCAACTCCTACTTGAGTATCAAGGTAAACCCCTTCAGGCAGTACAAGTTGGTATACAATAGAATTCTACAGAAGCTTGATAGCTTTTCAAGCAGACAAAAGACAGGAGTTTAGAAGGAGTTTTATAGGTGTTACTAGAGAAATATTGGTATGTTCATTGAAGAATTGCAAATAAAATACGTTAATCATCNGGGAAATCCGCCATAATAGGTTTATCATTATATATCTTAATATGATTAACTATTCTGTTGATCTTTGGTTGGAAAATTTGGGGTTCATTGTTCAATATGACCCTGCATCGTAAAGTTTTCCCGTTTACCTATATACAAGAAAATAAGACACACAATAAAGAATCAATCCTGAAATTTCAAACTGACCTAGATGCAAAATCAGAAATTGATTACATACCTGGTACAAAATAAGTCGAACATCTGCTTGTTGTGACAACACTCTTCTTAGATTTCCCATTATCTCTAAACATAAAGCCTCATTACTCGCAGGATTATATCTAGCATGTACATCAACTTGTACCTGAAACACACAGATCATATTAAAACTAGAGAATGTGTCTATAAGACACGGATGCCCCGCTGACAAATTTATCACAATAGATAACCTAAGTCAATTAGGCATAAAAATAAGTTCCTGGTCACTGAATCATCGGAAGTACCATTACAGATGATTAATTTGATGAAATATTTCATTGGTACAATGTATTGTTGTTAAGAAATGGATTTCAACGCAAAATTTATCAAAAGTCACTAAAGCGTAAAATATAGGTCAAAGCTACCTAACTGTCAATGTTTATTGGTAGTACTCATCAAGGCAATTAATAAGATGAAATATCCCATTGGTACAATGTGTAGTTGTTGAGAAATGGACTTAAATGCAAAACTGAACAAAAGTCACTCAAGCGTAAAATATAGGTCAAAGCTACCTAACTGTCAATGTTTTGGGCAGTACTCATCATGGCAATTAATTTGATGAAATGTCCCATTCATACAATGTGTAGTTGTTGAGAAATGGACTTTAACGCAAAATTAAACAAAAGTCACTCAAGCATAAAATATAGGTCAAAGTCACCTAACTGTCAATGTTTTGGGTAGTACTTGTCAAGGCAGTTAATTTGATGAAACATCATATTGGTATAATGCGTAGTTGTTCAGAAATGGACTTTAACGCAAAATTTAACAAAAGCCACTCAAGCGTAAAATGTAGGTCATGGATCCCTAATTGTTGGTGAAACTGGTAGTACTTATAAAGGTGCATGTACTGATGCAATATTACCAAAATACTACAAGTGCTTGCCAATATATAGACCTAAACACAAAACTTAACATCGGGACGGACGTACGTACGTACGGACAAGGGTAAATCTATATGCCCCTTCCACTTCGTGGCGGGGCATAAAAATAACAAAAACACCGAGGGAACTATTCACCAGTGAATAGTCCTATACAAAATATAAAACTTGATGCCCACAATGTTTAAATTTGTTTTGAAACTGTCTTTAAAGCAAAGATGTTAATATTGGAAACTCAGAAAAGGTACAATGATGATTTTTTGTGATCAAAATTAATTTTGACACATATCAGGTGAGTCCATCAAGTTTCTGTATTCTATGATTATACAATAAACAGCTGCGCCAAGTTGCATGATACGCCCGTCGTCTTCCTGCAAAGCTTTAAGTGATTTGGTAAGGGGTTCTCAATTCAGAAGCATCTATAACTGCCTAATTAAGCTTGATATTTCTATAAGAAATTAATCTGCAAAGTTTGAAGTGAGCTGATCAAAGTATTTATCAGTCAGAGCGTGACTTGTCAAAAATGCCTTAAAATTGACAAACAAAGTCTCATAACTCTTGCAAGAAAAATCAAAATTGCACGAAAAAGTATACAGATCACGAAGCTATCATATCCAATACCTCTACAAAGTTTGAAGTAAATTGGCCAAAGGGTTGTCAAGTTAGAGCATGACATGTAAAAAATTGCCTTATAATTGACGAATAAAGTCCAATAACTCTTGCAAGAAAAATCGAAATTTCACGAAAAAGTATACAGATTGTGTGGCCATCGTACTCAATACCTCTACAAAGTTTAAAGTAAATTGGCCTAAGGGTTGTCAAGTTAGAGCGCGACATGTAAAAAATTTCTAAAATTGACGAATAAAGTCTCATAACTCTTGCAAGAAAAATCAAAATTTCACGAAAAAGTATACAGATCGTGAGGCCATCATATCCAATACTTCTACAAAGTTTGAAGGGAATTGGCCAAAGGGTTGTCAAGTTAGTGCGTGACATGTGAAAAATTGCCTTAAAATTGACAAAAAAAGTCCCATAACTCTTGCAAGAAAAATCAAAATTTCAAGAAAAAGTATACAGATCGTGTGGCCATCGTACTGAATATCTCTACAAAGTTTGAAGCAAATTGGCCTAAGGGTTGTCAAGTTAGAGCGGGACATGTAAAAAATTGTCTTAAAATTGATGAATAAAGACCCATACCTCCAGCAAGAAAAATCGAAATTTCACGAAAAAGTATACAGATCGTGAGGCCATCATATCCAATACTTCCACAAAGTTTGAAGTGAATTGGCCAAATGGTTGTCAAGTTAGAGCACGACATATGAAACGGACGGACGGACGGACAATCGGACATTGATATACCATAATACGTCCGTCATTAGACGAGCGTATAAAAACCAAAAGTACATTGTACATCAAAACACCAGTACAAGAACTGAAAAGGTGCAAGATTGATAAAAACAAAATATGTTTTATTAATTGAAATTCTTTCTTCCTATTTTTGTTATGGCGGATTTCCTGGCTTAGTAACGTATTATATTTGCAATTCTTCAATGAACATACCAATATTCCTCAAGTAACACCTATAACAACTCCTTCAACTCCTATCTTATCTTTTAAAATCAACCAATCAAGATTCTATAGAATTCTTTTGTATACCAATTTGTCATTACTGGAGTATCAAGGTAAACCCCTTCAGGCAGTATAAATTGGTATACAATAGAATTCTATAGAATCTTGATTGGTTGATTGGCAAATAAAAGACAGGAGTTTAGAAGCACTTGTTATATTTGTTACTTTAGGAATATTGGTATGTTCATTGAAGAATTGCAAATATAATACGTTAAAAGAGCCAGTAAACCTGCCATAATTCTCAATACAATTTGGAATACAAAGCACCTGTGAATAAATGTCGCTTTTTTTTTTAATCTGCAGCTGAATTTTGATGGCTTGAACTACGGTAGCTCAAACACCATGTATGTCTCAAACCTTTTTTCTGGTCCCTTTGTTCAAGTGTAAACACAGTTTGACATTGACAACTCGAACTAACCTGTCTAACTCAAACTGTTTTCATTGGTCCTTTATGTGCTTGAGTTATAAAAGTTTGACAGTTTATGGAATCAAAACATACAGCAGTAATAATCAGAATCTTAAAATAGATTTTAACTTAATAAAATCTAAATGGCATCATGGTGCACAAGCCGAGTTGCAACCTCAAATATTATGTGACCAAGTTAATGTGAAGACCTGAATATTTCTAAAATTGTCTATTTATTTTTCTTTCCAACCTAATATCCAAAATTCTAAGAATTCAAGAAGGTCTATTTTCTAGTTTCATGTCTTGACATTTCAATATATAAATCTGTTTTCTGTCACTGTGACCTTAACTGACCTTGACCTTTGACCTACTTTCTCCAAAATCAATAGGGTTCCTCCACTCCTCCAAGTTTCATTTCAATTGGATGTAAACTTTTTGAGTTACCATCCAGAAACAAAATTTTTATCAAATTTTCTGTCTATTTTCGGTCATCATGACCTTGACCTTAGACCTTCTCTCTCCAAAACCAAGAGCCTTCCTCTCTTACTGGTACCTAACAATATATCCAAGTTTCATTTCAATAGGATGTAAACTTTTTGAGTTATCATCCGGAAACAAATTTTTCTCAAATTTTCAGTCTATTTTCTGTCAGTGTGACCTTGACCTTTGACCTATTTTCCCAAAAATCAATAGGGTTCCTCTCCTACTGGTATCCAACAACATATCCAAGTTTCATTTGAATTGGATGTAAACTTTTTGAGTTATCGTTCGGAAACAAAATTTTCTCAAATTTTCAGTCCATTTTAGGTCACCGTGACCTTGACCTTTGACCTACTTTCTCCAAAATCAACTGGGTTCCTCCCCTCCTGGTGCCCAACAATATATCCAAGTTTCATTTAATTGGATGTAAACTTTTTTAGTTATCATCCGGAAACCAAATTTTTCTCAAATTTTCAGTCTATTTTCGGTCACTGTGACCTTGACCTTTGACCTACTTTCTCCAAAATCAATAAGGTTCCTCCCCTCCTGCTACCCAACAATATATCAAAGTTTCATTTCAATTGGATGTAAACTTTTTTAGTTATCATCCGGAAACCAAATTTTTCTCAAATTTTCAGTCTATTTTCGGTCACTGTTATCTTGACCTTTGACCTACTTTCTCCAAAATCAATAGGGTTCCTCCCCTCCTGCTACCCAACAATATATCAAAGTTTCATTTCAACTGGATGTAAACTTTTGAGTTATCATCCGGAAACCAATGTTTGACGCCCGCACGCCCGCAACACCAAACCAATAGGCGAGTTCAACTTCGTTGCAACTCGGCTAAAAATATAAAATACCTGACTGCATGAGAATTGTTGACTGGACTGACTACTAGGAAGACCACCTAGCACTTTAAAATGTTTCAGTATAAGTAGAAATCCCTGCAAACCAATCTTTCTGGAATCCAACTGTCTGGAAAAGAAAATAAGATACATCGAAGCCTTCCATATTGAATTGCAATTTCAAACTGCAGTGGACAAAATAAATCAAAACATATTTTCTAGACACATTGAACTGCCACATGTTATTCAACATGTAAATTTACATTGTTTATAAATATAACTTTACAGACAAAATTTTGGTTCAAAGCAAAAGCAAAATGATTGCACGAAAATGAAGCTATTAAACAAGTCAACTTACGGGAAGAATATTTTTGTATAATAATATTAGAATTTAGAACATAAAACCTTTGAAGACATGATTTTCCTTTTAAAAAGGGCAACTGTCTACATGGTTAATTTTTATTGTGTGCTTAAATTGAAATCAAGACTTTATCCCTTTATTTCAATACATTTTAATCTTGGATAATTCATTTGACCATGGAAAACGTAAGGAAATCAAAACATGCCTACCGGTATATCTAAATACATGTAAATCTCAGAAATTGTTATTATAATGCACTTATGTTTGCAATGTCAATTTCAACTAGATGTAAAATCCATGATTTACCGTAGGAACCAACAGCAACGTTTAGTGCAGACACATACGAAACTTCCTGTAAGTTTAAAATCGATTTAATAACAATATTTTTTGGGGATCTGCATCAGAATAGAGATAACCAAACTGAATTTTAAAATCTTCAGGGGTATATCTGTGATTTTACTGTTTGAAACATCCGCTAACAAGTGGCTGGAAAATTCTGCTTGAAAAGATATAATCTACAATTTACCCCCTCAGATCCTGAAATACAGTTTGATTATCTCTCAACTGTTTTATACATGTAGATGTACA
>MJUU01019706.1:0-16224 GCA_002080025.1 Modiolus philippinarum
TAAAGAATGATGCACAATGAATACTTACTTCGAACATTTCTCTTTAAAATTATAGAACATGAAATTTTTCGAAATTAACACGGTAGATATAATGTCGTGAAAGAAGATTTCAGAACTTAATGAACAAAGCATAGAAATGGGAACATTTAAAGAAAGAACATAAAATATAACAAATTGAATTTTCAGAAACAATAATATAAAATATAAAAACTGCAGAAGTACGGATGAAATAGGAACATTGAAAGAAAGAATATAAAATATGATAAAATGATATTATAGAATCTACAATATAGAATATAGAAAATGCAGAACTATGGATAAGGAAAGTGAAAACAATAAAAAGAGAAGATAAAATTTACAGCATAGAATTTCTCTGGTGGCGGAAATACCCCTCCATAACATTGAAGTTGTAATTATTGTTATTATCGCAGAACCATAATATGTTACAAAATTTACAGTACACACTTGTTTCTGTAGTATAAAAACTAGTTGAAACATTTTATTGCTGAAGATAACACCAAATGGTTACTTATTACTGTAAATCAGATGTAGTGGGTCTCTTATCATATTCTTGCAACATTTGTCGCTCGAATATGATAAGAAACCCACTACATATATTCTAAAATCGTAAGTAAAATATGCAGCAAAATACCTTTTTCTAACGTTTAATTTCCATGGCAACTGAGATCTCCGCCGCCATTATAACCCTTATCAAACCACAATTAAAAATTGACTGGGGTTCCACTTATAATCTAGTTTATATATATTGCTAAAATCGTGAAAGAGTATGTAGTTTTCTGGTTTGTTTCCATTGCAACTTAAAGCTCCACTATCCGATTCAACCCAGTTCAGACCAACATTCAAAAATTTCTCTCATCAGAAGCATTAGAATCAAATAATATGGAAAGTCATTATCCAAAAGTAGTAAAAAAGAAGTACTCATTACCAAAATAGGAAGCCAAATACAGTACCAAGGACATCTACCAAGTGCAATACAAGGAATGAAGCCTCAGTATTTTTATGTGGTTAGAATTTTGATAAAACAGTTAATTTCTATAAAACGCAAGGACATTTTTTCATGTCAGACAAGTCTGACTATTGGGCTGGTGAATACCCTCGGGGACCTCTGGTCCAAAAGCAGTGGCATCGACCCAATGGTTTCAAAAATACAAAAATACTGAAGGTGCATAAAATACAGTAAATTTCGTTATGCTGCACACGTGTTTCAAGGAGTAACCTCTCATCAGCAGCATTAGAATCAAATAATATGGAAAGTCATTATCCAAAAGTAGTAAAAAAGAAGTACTCATTACCAAAAATATCGAAATAGGAAGCCAAATACAGTACCAAGGACGTCTACCAAGTTCAAAGTTTGCCTCGTTGTTTCACATTGTCACAGTAACCCAAATTTGCCTGGATGCTGACCGACCATCAATGATGCATGCATATACAAGTTTGCATATCCTACCATGTAAAGTGACTGAGATATGAACTGCTTCTTAAACTTGAATATAAATACATCAAACATAAAATATAGGTTGAAATGACATATCATCAGAGATGCATGCATATACAAGCTTAAATGATCTTCCCATGCATATAGTGACTTTAATTTGAAATTGACCGAAAACTTGATTGTAAATCAACCCAACGTAAAATATAGGCCAAAATGACCTAATTATGCCTAGATGCTGATCTACCATTAGACGTACATGCATAATTATGCAAGGCTACACTATTCTACCATTAATAGTGATAAACTCGTCCATAAAGTTGAAGGTTTATCAATCAAGCAGAAAACATAGGTCAAAGTGACCCAATTTTGCCTTGATGCTGACGAGCATTCAGAAATGCATGCATATGTAAGGTAACATGATCCTACCATTTATAGTGACTGAGATATAACTCCTCCATAAACTCCAATGTAAATCTATCAATCCGAAAATATATGTCAAAGTGACCTAATTTAGCCTGGATGCTAACACGCCATAAGAGATGCATGTATATGTAAGCTTACATGATCCTACCATATATAGTGACTGAGATCTGAACTAGTCCGAAAACTTGAATGTTAATCAATTAAGCCTAAAATGAAGGTCAAAATGATCTAATTTTACCCAGATGCGGTCCTACAAACATAGATTGATAAAAGAGATGATGGATATAGAAAGGGGAGGTTTGGGTATCCATAGACCAATTCAACTCTGCCTCTATCCCGAGTTCCATTCGTTATTTACGCATTTCTCTAGTCTGTTATGTGTTTTTTTCTGGTGCGGTTCCCCTGTGGATTGTGGCATGTGATTGTACTTTTCGGCCATTGTAGGTGTTTACTGTATATTTACTGTATAATGCATGTTTATGCAGGATTATATGACCATACCATGTATACTAACTGAAATATGAATTTGGATGTAAATTTGAATTGAAGCCAATCAAGTGGAAAATATAGGTCAAAGAGACCAAATTTTCTTGGAGGCTGTGATTCAACCAAAGATGCAAAGTTTGATGACCTACAAGGTAAAGTCGCAGAGATAAATGCTCAAAGGCGGACGCGGACGTAGACAAGGACACAGGCGCCGCTGGTACTCCAATAGCCCCCCCCCCCCACTCAACTTCGTTGAGGTGAACTAAAAATGATGTGACAGGTTGCTCTCATCAATGGCTGACATGCAATATATGTAGTGTGTCTCTTATCATATTCGAGCGACGTATGTCGCGAGAATATGAAAAGAGACCCACTACATCTGATTAACATAGTAGTAATAAGTAATCATTTGGTGTTATCTTCAGCAATAAAATGTTTCAACAAGTTTTCATACTACAGAAACAATGTCATAATGTTAAAAAGAAAACGATACAGAATAACTACTGTAAGTTATTCCGTGATGATAACAATAATTACCATTCTATATATTGTTTGAAATCAATGCAATTAAACAAATGTGGTCATTGCCATGTGATAAACTATTTTGAAACTTATCTTAATTGTTAAAATTTAATTGTCATCATAAATAAGAACAAACTGTATGAATAAAATGGAAGAGGTTAAATCATGTGTTTTTTACAGTTTTATTACCAAAAACTGCAAATTTCACTAATAGATGACAATTCTCCTATGTGAGTTGAAAAAGAACTCCTATCCCTGAACGGTAAATATGGCTACTAAAAATTCACAAAAAGAAGTTTCAGGAAATTTACCAAAATTAGGCACGGACCTGATTTTCAGGCGGAGGGGTGTCCTGGAATTTTCAACCGAGCTGGATTTTTTTCCCTCTCAACACTATGCTAGGAAATTTTGTTAAGCCAGGCTTTTTTCTAATGGACAAAGTCAGAGCCAGATTATTTTTTTTCAACCCAGGTGCTGGTCAGAACATTTTTATGAGCAAAAATCGGGGCCAGGAATATACTAGCACCCCCCCCCNTCCGTGCCTTACTGCTGATAACCTCTGACTTTCCCCATATATCTCTTGCAGAGTATCAAAATAGTTACATTTGAAGTAATTTAATCAGTTTGATAGATTTTTCCTAGAGGACGAAACTCTTCAGGCATGAAAGAAAGTTGTTGTAACAACAAACAGTTTACATGTGAAGACAGGTAACTATCTTGATGTTCTGCAAGAGAAATATGGGGAAAGTCAGAGGTTATCCATAGTAAAATTTATTCTTATATTTTAATCTTATTCCTTCATTCTGTTAATTTTTGTTGAAAACTCTGCAAATGATATAAGGTTTATTACTTCCTTAGTTTTATTATCACCTTTTTGAAATTATCACTTATAATTCCTTAGTTTTAAATTAAAATACCCCACAAAAGTGTGTTGATGTAAATAATTAGAACTATTTGATGTATAATACAAATTGTAGTTATAAAATATTTCTGTATGAACATATTTTTTTGGCAGCTTTTTGCTATTAAACCAAGCTTTTTTGCTATTTTATCATACCAAACATGTGATTTTAGGCTTCGATGTTTTTTCATATTTAACCATAGGGTGATTCCTGCTGGTGGCCATCTTATATCTGATGAGGTACGGGTCTGCCATATACCTTTTTTGGAATGCATCATTTAAGGACCATTGTGACAAAGTTTGGTTCTAATTGGACTATTGGACTAATAGTTTCTGAGAAGAACATCTTTGGATGTCTTTTCCAAAGGGTCCAATGTTCAAACTATGTTATCTGCTGGCAGCGATCTTGGATGAGGTACGAACCTGCCGGATTCCTTTTTTTGGAAGGGACCATCTAAGGACCATTGAAACTACGCCTGGTTCTGATTGGACTAGTCATTTTCGAGAAGATCTTTGAATGTCTTTTTCAAAGAGTCCAATGTTAAAACTATGTTCCCCGCTGGTGGCCATCTTGGTTAAGGTACGACCATGCCAGATACATTTTTGAAAGGGGCCATCTAAGGATCATTGTGATTAAGTTTGGTTTAAATTAAACTGGTAGTTTCTGAGAAGATTTTTGAATGTCTTTTCCATTAGGGTCCAATGTTACAGCAATGTTCCCGCTGGCGACCATCTTGGATAAAATACAGACCTGCCAGATACAATTTTTACATATTGGTGAAATAAAAATTGAAGGGCTACGCAGAACACAGCATGATGCGGCAGCATCATTTCGACTACTGAAATTTGAATAAGTGTAATATAACGTAATGTGGACACAGTAAGAAGCTTGACGCAATAATAAGTAGATGGACACAATAAAAAGTTTGATACAGTTATTCGCTAAACATAAACTAGGGAAAATAAAAATTAGCTCTTTTGATCCCTTAAAGGTCAGAAATTTCAAGATCTACACCAAATCTATAAGAATACTACCAAAAGCTTAGAACAAGAGGAATTCAAAGAAAAATATTCCATAAAAATCCAATGAAAATTTAAGATTTTAGATATTTTGAAAAATTGCAATTTTGGCCCAATTTAACCCTTTCATTTCGAAAACGGTAAGAGCTATGACAAATCCGTTGACATTCAACTGAAAGCTAAGATCAATAGATATCAAAAGAAAATTAGGAGTGACTCACGGTTTTACATATGTCTCCCCTTCAAATAACATTTTCTCATAAGATAATGCAGGAATATTCCAAATACATTAGGAGCAAAAGTAAAGCAAGAAAAACTTCCTTTACTCCATATATAATTCTATATGGGTGTCTTGGTCAAAAGTGAAAAATTCTCGCCAACATCTAAGAAATGTAATTTGACTGATTAAAATAAAAGGACAAGTTTACATAATGGAACCAACATCCTGAAAATCTTTCGACTAGATAGTATGATGAAATTAACAGCTGCGCCAACAGCTTATGATACGCCCGGCGTCCCCACTTAAAAGTAAACTGATTAAATGATTCTTGAAATTAAAAAATCCATCTGATCAAACTTGACAATAGAGGCAAGCCAAGTTTCCAGAAAAAGTGATCAAAGGGTTTTCTAGTAAGAGTAGGAAGTGTGGACCGAAATAGCATTTTCATGCTTTTGGAAATAATAAAAGTTCCATTACTCTGGAATGAAATATCTACCAACAAACAAAACCATAGGGAGCTTTCTTCTATCATATCCAACATTCCTGCAAAGTTTCAAGAAAAAAGATCAAATCATTCTTTTTGGCTTTTCTATTTAGATATTATTGGTAATTTGTTCTCCATCAGTCTTACACATATTTCGATATATGGGTCTCCAATATTTTTATTTTATTTGCACTGAAAAGACATAAGTTGTCGAAATGCGCATATGCAGAATCCAAATTAACAGCAACTTCGGTATCATGTTATTTAGTTAGAGTACGAAGTATAGACAGAAAATGCAATTTCATGATTTTTTGTTAAATAATCAAAGTCCCATAACTCTGGAACGAAAAATCCACCAACAAAATATAATGATAGGGAGCTGTCTTTCTTCATACCCAACAATTCTGCAAAGTTTCAAGAAAAATTATCATTGGATTCTCTAGTTAGAGTACGACGTGTGGACGGAAGGACGAACGGACACCGGTATACCATAATACGTCCCGTCAAAGACGGGCGTATAAAAATAATGGCCAACACTTCAAAAATACAAATGTTTGATCTTAAGACAACAGATCAAGGTCATATGTATGTCACTAAGGTACTTGACAGCTCGTCTCATGATGACGGACCCAAATGAGGAATTTCTGAAGTCAAGGTCAAAATATAAAAAGTTATGGACTGGACATGCAAAAACTTAACAAAAGCAGTTATATGACCAAGGTCACAACACGCAGGTCATTACGAAACACGAAATACAATTTTATGATACACCCACGATCAAGGTTACATGAAGGCCATTTTAATACACAACACACCAGATAATGATACATCAACAAAAAATATCATAATCTAGGTCAAAGGATGAAAAAGTTCTAGTACAAAGCTAAAAATTTCAGTAATTGGACCTAAAGGTCAAAGGTCAAGGCCATTTTAATACACAACACACCTGATAATGATACATCAACAAAAAATATCATAATCTAGGTCAAAGGATGAAAAAGTTCTAGTACAAAGCTAACAATTTCAGTAATTGGACCTAAAGGTCAAAGGTCAAGGAAAGGAAAAATGAAGGCCATTATGATACGAGACCCACCTTCTCATGGAAAAGTTCTGACCCAGAGCTAAAAATTCAGTCATTTTGACCTATAGGTCAAAGGTCGAGGTCACATGAAAGCCATTATGGTACGTGACACATTGCATTATTATGATACACCCATATGCCAAATATCTTAAATCTAAGTCAAAAGATGAAAAAGTTCAGCAGCTCATAGATTCAGTTATTGACCCAAAGGTCAAAGATCAAGGTAAAAAAAGGCCACTGTGGTAAGCAACACACTTTCTCATGATGATACACCCACATGTGAACTATCCTAAGTCTAGGTCAAAAGATATCAAAAGTTCTGGCCTGACAAGCCAACAGCTAAACAAGTGTGGACCCAAATTGATGTCTCATCCGTCCCTGCCTGCCCACTAAATTAATGTATCGCTCACCTGACAAAAAGCTTCTATGCCATGTATGACTAAAAAGATGTATTTTACCAATGAGGTATAATGTTAAGCTATGTTCTGCATTGGTACAAGTGTTTCTGTCTGATCCTATTGAAATGAGTAATCTTTGCAAACTGAAGGACCTTCCATACATCATTCCAATACAGTTTAGTTAAATTTGCTTGAATAGTTTCAGAGAAGAAAAAGAAAAGTGTGGTTTCACATATCAACTATGTTCTGCCAGAGACATCTAAAATGTCTCTGGTTCTGCACTGGATGTCATGTTTTTTGTCGCATCGAAATGAAATGAGCAAATTTTGTAAAGTACCTTCCGTAAATCATTCCTGTAATGTTTGGTTGAATTTGCTTCAGCAGTTTCAGAGGAGAAGACTAAAATGTGACTTTTCCCATAGGGTCCAATGTTAAACCGAAGTTCCGCGGCGGCAGCCGTGTTTATATCGAATTGAAATAACATTTGCAATCTTCCTAAAGGACCTTTAGTACATTACTCCAGTAAAGTTTGGTTGAATTTGCTTCAGTCCTTTCAGAGAAGAACATGAAAATGAGATTTTCCTATAGGGTCCAATGTTAAACCTAAACAGCCATGTTTTTGTCGGATCAGAACAAAAGAGCAATCTTTGTAAAGGACCTTTAGTTCATCATTCCTGTAAAGTTTGGTTGAATTTGCTTCAGAGATTTCAGAAGAGAAGATGAAAATGTGATTTTCCCATATGGTCCAATGTTAAACCATGTTCCGTGCTGTCGGCCATGTTTTTATCGAATCGGAATGAAATGAGTAATCTTTGTAAAGGACCTTCCATACATCATTCCTGTAAAGTTTGGTTGAATTTACTTTGGTAATTTCAGAGGAGAAGATGAAAATGTAATTTTCCCAAAGGGTCCAATGTTAAACCATGTTCCGTGCTGGCGGTCATGTATTTTGTCGGATCAGAACGAAATGAGCAATTTTTGTTAAGACCTTCTTAACATCATTCCTGTAAAGTTTGGTTGAATTTGGTTCAGTTGTTTCAGAGGAGAAGATGAAAATGTGATTTTTCCCATAGGGTCCAATGTTAAACCTAAGTTCCGCGCTGGTGGCAATGTTTTTTTGTCGGATCGGAACAAAATGAGCAATCTTTGTAAAGGACCTTCCATACATCATTCCTGATATGTTTGGTTGAATTTGCTTCAGTAGTTTCAGAGGAGAAGATGAAAATGTGAAAAGTTTAACGGACGGGTCAGGTGAGCTAAAAAAAAAACTGACGTAAATCAGAAAAAACTTAACATGTTCGCTAAAGTAAAATTGGGGTAAATAACAAAAGCAATGAAGTAGACTGTCATTTAATTATCAAATTAAACCAACCTTAATGCCAAATATCATTGACCTACAACTTATAAATACTGAAAAACAAACACGTTCACTAGACCGTGAAATTGAGATCAAGGACAAACGCCATCTAACAGACTGTCATGTACTATCTAAGACCAACCTACAAACCAAATATCATTGACCTACCACTAATAGTTATTGAGAAGTGACCTATTCACAAAAACAACATGAAAGTTAAGGTCGCCACCGCCGCCATCATACTTTGTACGCTTATGTCTCGCTTTCCGCGACTTTCGTCGCGGGCGAGACAAAAATTAAAGAATTTGACCTTGAGGCCTAACGTCATGGCCAGATGAAGATTTGGTACAAGACACTTTCTCATGATGATACATCCATACGCTGAATACTTTAAGTCTAGGTCAGAAGATGAAAAAGGTCTGGTCCAGACAGACCACAAGCTAAAAATTTCAATTATTTAACCTTGAGGTGCAAAGGTCAAGATCACATGAAAGTCCCTGTGGTACGCAACACACCTTCTCATGATGAAAATCACACATGTCAAATATCTTAAATCTACGTCAAAAGATGAAAAAGTTCTAACCCGCCCAGGCCAACAGTTAAAAATTTCAGTAATTTGACCTTAAGGTCAAGGTCACATGAGGGTCACTATGATATGCTACACACCTCCATATGATATATCCACGTGCCAAATATATTAAGTCTAGGTCAAAAGAGGAAAAAATCTTTCAAGGAACTCAAACTTAGACCTAACAGTCAAAGATCAAGGTCACATGAAAGCCATTGCAGTATGCAACACACTGCCTCACTATAATACACCCATATGTCATACATTTTTATAAGCTAATGTCACAAGATGAAAAAGTTCTGGTCCAGACAGGCCAACAGTAAAAATTTCAGTAAATTGACCTTGATGTCAAAGGTCAATGTCACATGAAGGTCACTGTGCTATTCAACACACTTCATAATGATACGCCCACATGATAAATATCTTAAGTTGTAGGTCATAAGATGAAAAAGTTCTGTTCTGATGGGTCAACAGCTAAAAATTTTAGTAATTTGACCTCAAGGTAGAAAATTTAGGTCAACTGAAGGTCAGTATGGTATGTGACACAACTCCATATGATGATACATCCATACATCATATATCTTTAGTGAAGGCCAAAAGATGAAAAAGTTCCAACCCTGACAGGCCAACAGCTAAAAATTTCAGCTATTTGACCTTGAGGTCAAAGGTCAAGGTCACTTGAAGGTCAATATGGTGTCACACCTTTATATGAAGATACACCCATATGCCAAATATCTAAAGTGTAGGTACAAAGACGAATAGTTCTGGCCTGGACAGGCCAACAGCTAACAATTTCAGTTATTTGACCTTGATGTCTAAGGTCAAGGAAACATGATCACTATGGTACGCCACGCACCTTCTCATTATGATACACTAACATGAAACAAGAGTTGTCAGACGACAACATAGCTCGCCGGGAATTCCAGTAACCTCAATGCACAATAAATTCGAAAGTAATAGAAAGCTCTAATCAAAAGAATGTCACATACCAAATATGAAGACCCCATCACTAAACAACTTACTTGTAGAAGCAAAGTTATAAAGTTTTTAAAAAATTGCCCTCAGGGCAAGGTCAAGGTCAAAATGTCTACAAATAGGGTACCACAAGAAAGCTCTCACCATAAGGAAGTTACATACAAAATATAAACACCCTACCACTAAAGGCCAACCTAGAGGCAAGGTTAAAGTTTTTTTACAAATTGCCCTCTGGGCAAGGTCAAGGTCAAAATGTCTACAAGTATGGTACCAGAAGAAAGCTCTCATCATGAGGAAGTCACATACCAAACATGAACATCCTACAACTAAAAGCCTACCTTCTAGAGGCAAGGTTTAAGTTTTTTAAAAATTGCCCTCAGGGCAAGGTCAAGGTCAAAATGTCCACAAATGTGGTACCACTAGAAAGCATTCATCATAAGGAAGTTACATACCAAACATGAACATCCTACAACTAAAAGCCTACCTTCTAGAGGCAAGGTTTAAGTTTTTTAAAAATTGCCCTCAGTGCAAGGTCAAGGTCAAAATGTCTACAAGTATGGTACCACTAGAAAGCACTCATCATAAGGAAGTTACATACCAAATATGAACACCCTACCACTAAAAGCCTACCTTCTATAGGCAAGGGTAAAGTTTTTTTAAAATTGCCCTCAGTGCAAGGTCAAGGTCAAAATGTCTACAAGTATGGTACCAGAAGAAAGCTCTTATCATAAGGAAGTCACATACCAAATATAAACAACTTACAACTAAAGGCCTACCTTCTAGAGGCAAGGTTAAAGTTTTTCAAAAATTGCCCTCAGGGCAAGGTCAAGGTCAAAATGTCTACAAATATGGTACCACTAGAAAGCACTCATCATAAGGAAGTTACATACCAAATATAAACACCTTACCACTAAAAGCCTACCTTCTATAGCCAAGGTTAAAGTATTTTTACAAATTGCCCTCAGGGTAAGGTCAAGGTCGAAATGTCTACAAGTGTGGTACGAGAAGAAAGCTCTTATCATAAGGAATTTACATACCAAATATAAACACCCTACCACTAAAAGCCTACCTTTTAGAGACAAGGTTAAAGTTTTTTGAAAATTCCCTTCAGGGCAAGGTCAAGGTCAAAATGTCTACAAGTATGGTACCAGAAGAAAGCTCTCATCATTAGGAAGTTACATACCAAATATCAACATCCTAGCTATTCAGGTCTCAATTCCACAAGCCAGGTTAAAGTTTTGCCGACGCCGACGCCGACGCCGACACCGGGGGTATGACAATAGCTCTCCGGACATTCGTCCCGGCGAGCTAAAAATATCTTAAGCCTAGGTGAAAAGATGAAAAAGTTTGGTTAAAATAGGCCAACAGCTAAAATTTGCAGTAATTTGACCTCAAGGTCAAAGATCACGGTCACATGAAAGTCTCTATTCTATACGACACACCTTCTCATGATGATACACTTACACGCCAAACATCTTTTATATAGGTCGTAAGATGGAAAATTTCTGGCTGAGGCGGGATAACAGCTAAAATTTTCATTTATAATTTTTACCTCCACGTCAAAGGATTTGGCCCCTTTTTCTAAAACAGGAGGGGCCAGGAACCTGAAATTAAAACATAAGCTTATGCAAGTGCCAAGAAGCATCATACTTGAAATTTTTATAATGATATGTCCACTAGAACCAAAGTTATGCTGTCTACAGCAGGGATGGTGTAATTGCAATCAGTAATTGCAGTCAGTAATTGCAATTGATTGCAATCAATTACAATTTCTGAAGAAATTAAAAGTAATTGCAATTGATTTTTATTTCAATCGCAAGTATTTGAACATATTTAAATACAATTTGAAAAATTGATGTAATTGCAATTACTTTTTAAATATTTTTCAAATACATTGCCCAAGTAGTGTGTTTTGTAACAATCAGTTGATTTTGAATAATTTTGAAGCAAATAACAAATTTATTATCATAACTGGACATGTCACATATTTGCATGGGCGCAGGTCATTTCCGAAAAAAATTAAAATTCTTGAATGGTCGTTTCCGAAAAACTTGATATCCCTTTTCCGAAAATTTGTTTTAGTTAGAAATTTACCTGTATTCGATTTTATTCGTATATTTATTACGCAGATAGAGAAAAAGAGGGTTTGGGCCCCTTGAACTCGTTGAACCATACAGCTGGCTTTTGATAGGAGTTTCCGCCGTGACGTCACAAGCTTGGAAAATTACCTTTGGTTGGCAAGAAATCGTGGTCACTGATTAGGGTCATAAAAATGTCATTTTCAATTACCTGGTGAGAATTTCATTATTTAAGATAAATGGATAATTCTTTTTGATCTCAATTATGGAATGTTTACACTTTTACAGGATGTAAAAATTTTCAGCTTTTTATTTTAAATATATATAGAATTAGCGTATTTTGTAAACCATATAATTTTTCAAAACTTTCACATTTTTGAAATTCACATGAAAAAATATTTGTCTATTTTTATTAAAAAGTAAATTGGTAGAAAAAAATATGAATATCTCCATGTTTAACGTGCATTTTAAAGATCCAAAATCGTGCATATAATAAAAAAGTTATCAAAGATTAAAAATTCTATCCCAATGCTATATAGTGATAATTCTTCGGCTTTGCCAACCAAAATTGTTAATTTGCATATGTAAATTAGATTTTGTGACGTCACTAATTGGATTCGCGGAAACTCCTATAGTGTAGGTACCAAGTCAAGCTGTCCCGGGTTCCTATCATTGCTTACGGTTTTTTTTTTATTTTTCATTTGTGTTTTTCCTGTTAAACTCCCCGGCAATTTGTGGCATATGCTTGAAATTTTACAGTCATTGTAGAAGATTCCTGTTCTCTTCTCTTAAGTAACTGACCGGTCAGCCTTTGCTTGCTGTTATGTGGTGAACAAGTTTTGTCGGAGATATAATGGCAGATGAACAGGACAATGAAACTTGCATGAAGATTAATTTGTCATATTGCATATTTTGCAGTGCAGGTAGATAGCTATTACTCGCTGCTATATTTCTCTTATGATCATATAGCATAGAAATTTTTGCGGCCTATGGAAGAGGTGCATGTAATATTTTTTTCGGAAAAGCCCTTATTTTTATTTTCGGAAAAGGGATAAAATATTTTCGGAAACGTCCACTATTTTTTCGGAAATGTCCTCCGACGATTTGCATTGTTTATTTAATCATTAACAATTAAAGACAATCAGTGGATTTGCTCAAAAGGCTTAAACCCATGCCCAAGTCGTTAATGGCCTCAAAGTAAATGTGTCTAATTATCATGTATTTCAGATTTAATCTTAACTCTTAATATTGTAAATATTGTCTTTCCCCACTCATGACCTTCACTGAAGGTATTGGATGATTTCAAATTTCCATGAGGAAATAAACTTTAAATTTAAATGCAAATGTAAGCAATATATGTAACTCAGCTCCTGTAGGGAGAACTTTTAGAGAGACATATTGACCAGAACAGTGCAGATGATAAACTTTTAGTAACATTTATGATGGAAAAACAAATACTGCGTGGGTACATCTGCTTTGTCTTATAGGTTCTAACTCTATCAGTTAGTATTTACACACATCTAACAGTTTCTTGTCATTTTTCTCAATATTTAGATGTGTTGTTAAACAAGTACCCAGGAATCCAAACAAGAGGCTCTCAAGAGTCTGTATCGCTCATCTGGGTCCTATGCAGCACTTTAATTCCCAATTGATGGTCCATCTTTGGTGGTGTATGTACACCATGTCCGGACATTAACTGTGTGAATTGTCTTCGTGTTTTATGTACTTCATTGTAAGGGTACTTGTCTTGATAAGTTGGACTTTTTTTCTAGTTTGATATTTACTGTGAGTCTTTTTTTGTATTTATTTTTTAGCCATTCACCACACATAGGGGGAGGGTTTGGATCCAAGAAAACGAGTTTAACCCCACCACAATTTTTGTGCCTGTCCCAAGTCAGGAATATGTTGGTGATTGGCTTGTCCGTGTCTTCTTATAAAATTTTAGTTTCTTTATATTTGGGTTATTGGATGTGGTTTGTTTCCATTGATTTATCCACTTTTTTTACCCTTTTGGGGCCATTCAGGGCTTGCTATATGGTTTGAGGTTCCTCACTGTGTTGAAGACCGTACGGTGACCCTAGATGCTTTGTTTTGGGTCGTTTTAACCTGGATATGGGATGTTGTCTCCTTGACATTTACCCTATTTCCTTTCTTTTTCATATAAAAATCAGGGCCTATGTTGATCTACATTCCCTGCTGGCAGCTACAGTACAGAAAGAGACATACCATAACTAATCACTGTGATAGTGGGGATGTCTAGGAAAGTGATTGGGATTAATTTTTACCTTTAAAATTTTTTAATTGGGGCAATAAAACCCAAGTTTTGTCAGGACATTTCCTGTTTTACAGGTAAAAATCTAATTAAGCAGGTAGACTTCAAAGGAATTACAGGTAAAACAGGTAATAAAATTTAATCCTCACCACTCTGTTTTATTGCTTTTTAGGTCTATCACAGTGATAGTATGTCTGTGATTTTATGTCTAAAGGATTAAAATTTATGTCTCCCCAAGTGATTTGTTATGGTACGTCTCTTTCTGTACTGTATTTAACATAAAATTTTGAAGAGGGTCACCAAAGGACTATCATATCAAAATTCTACTGAAATTGTTCAAGCAGTTTCAGAGGAGAACACTTTTTATGCATTTCCCACTTGGTCCAATGTAATCAATGTAGCACCAAAGTAACAAGCTTGGTCAAAATCTCACAAGTTTCATTTATGCAATATTTAAATTGAATCCATTCAGTTGTTTTCCATGATATCTTTGCATGCATGTCCCCTTAGGATCCAATTCATCGCTTGCGGCCATGTTGGATGATGGATCAGCACCGAAGTAACAACACTTGGTCAGCTTCTCATAAGCATCATTTATGCAAAGTTTGGATTAAATCTATTTCTCAAGAAGATCTTTTGTTAAATTAAGTTTACAGCTGGTGACACTTCGTCAGCACCTGACAAGCATAATTCATGTCATGTTTGATTTAAATCCATTCAGCAGTTTCTCTAGAAGATCTTTGTGCGCATTTCCCATAGGGTCCAATGCTGTCTGTCATGTAAGATGACGGATTGGCACCAAAGTACTAACACTTGGTCAGCACCTCATAAGCATCATTCATGCCAAGTTTGGTTCAAATCCATTCAGTGGTTCTCAAGTAGAAGTACTATGCATTTTCCCATAGGGTCCAATGTTAAAATTAAGATCCCCGATGGCGGCCATGTTTGATGTTGCATCGGCACAAAAGTAACAACACTTGGTCAGCACCTCATAAGCATCATTCATGCCAAGTTTGGTTCAAATCCATTCAGTGGTTCTCAAGAAGAAGTTCTTTGTATGAATTTTCCCATTAGGTCAAATGGTAAACTAAGTTCCCCGCTGGCGGCCATCTTGGAAGAGATCGGAAAACTTGACCGTTTTCAATAAAATGTAGTCTTTGACATGAAGAACATTTTTGCAATTTAAACTTGACCTCTTTGAAATATAGGACAAAAGGTATAAAATCACGAAAAATTTTGCGAATAAGGGCCATAACTCATGTGTAGGTGCTTAGATTTTCTTTAAATTTCCATGTGGGTAGATCTTAACATGCTGAACATTTTTGCAATGTAAACTTAACCTCTATCTCTTATAGTTTTTTAATAAAAAATAAAAAAAAACATCATAATTTTGAAAATTTTCCAGAAAAAGGGCAATAATTCTAAGATGGGTCATCAGATTTTCTTCAAATTTTCAGCATAGGTAGATCTTGTCATGCTGATCATTATTATCGTGGTCAGATTTTTTATTTCTGTAACGTTTTTTTGAGATATTTGCCAAAAACTGTAATTTACCCCTTATGTTCTATTTTTAGTAACAGCAGCCATGTTGTTTGACGTAAGACATCAAAAATAACAAATTTGAAACTATATACCCTAGTGATGATTCAGTTGAAGTTTGGTTCCATTTGACAAAATGGTTTCAGAGGAGAAGATTTTTGAAAATGAGCTAGGACGGACGGAAGACAGACGCCACATGATGGCAATAGCTCATCCTGGCATAGCCAGATGAGCTAAAAAAAATGCTAATTTTAGCGAATCTCCGGTTGGTAATCCCAACTAAGTCTGCCAAATTGAAAGGCACAAATTACCTTTCCTAAACAAGTGATGACCCTAAAGGATGTCTCGCCTGTCCCTGCTGGACTCTAAATTGATGTAAAATCTAAGTGAACTAATCAGAAAAGTGAACATGCTCACTAGACTGTGAAATTGAGGTCAAGGACA
>MJUU01019706.1:30092-40605 GCA_002080025.1 Modiolus philippinarum
CCCCCCCCAAAAAAAAAAATTAAGTCAAATAAAAATTTTAAACAGCTGGTGCACAATGGCAATATCTAATGAACATTCTGTGAAAGTTTCGTTGAATTTCACCATGTGGTCTAGGAGGAGTTGTTGCCACAAAGTGTGTACTCATATGTCAGAGAGTAACAAAATCAACCAAAAAAAAACCCAAAAAACAAGAAAAGAAAATCTAATCAAATTTTCAAATAGCATGTGCACAATGGCAATATGTACTGAACATTCTGTGAAAGTTTCATTGAATTTCATCAAGTGGTCTAGGAGTTGTCACCACAAAGTAGGTACCCTATGGCGGACGGACGAACGAACAGACGGAAGGACGAACGGACGGACACCATGATCACTATATACCGCCCGCTAAAGCGGGGGGTATAATCACAGATATATAAAACCATCCACTACAATTATGTCTCTCAGAATTATGAATTTGGATTATAATATCTCCTTTACATTAATCTATTTTATGCATTTGTACATAAGCTAATGCAAAAGGTTTACCTTTTCAATGCTTATGTATTTTATTTCTTTGTTGTTTTCAAAACCGATTGATTTGTTCTACACTAAAAAGTTTCGTTTTTATTTCCAAAAGGCTATCTTTTCCGCGATTATTATTTATTAGACCTAATTTTGAAATCAGGACCACAATGCAAACATACTCAAGTTAAAACAAAGCACAATTTTATTATTTTTTTCAATCATGAATAACCAATTATTCATTTTTCTGTCAAAAGAGAAAATTAGAGTAAATATCAAATATTCATATCAAAGTTGTATGTTTTTCAAGATCTACTTTGCTTGCGCATGCAAAATCTGTGGAAGGCAGCAAATTATTCAGGTCTTATTTATATGATATATTATTTCTTTTATATATCTTTTGTTTTATGCAATTCACGTGCTGTTTGTTTCAAGGCAATTTAAGTTATAAAGTTGTCATCCCTCAAACTCCTTACTTAAGCACTTGAATATGCAAAAAATTGTCGGATCTGAAATCTTACATTTGAAAACCTCATCCAAGTGTCTCTGATTTCACACAAAAATTTCTGATAACACAATCTCTAATCCCTAAAACTGCATTGACCACTTTGTAGGATTTCCAAATCAGAATTAATCAGAAAATACTCGAGATATTTTCAGCAACACACATAGAACCTTTGAAGTACCCTGCTTTGTTCATCTATGTAATTTTTTGATAAATCTATGAATATACAATGTACATGCAGTCCATTATACCCAATGTTAAATTACTATTATTAAATCATGCTTCGTGTAATGGCTTTCTGTGAACTGTTAAAATACAACTAATGTCTTCAAGTCAAATAGGCTATCGGAAGGTCCAATAATGCTTCCTCATTAAACGTGTTACGTCTGACTCTCTTGTTGCCAAGACAGAGTAATTTTGTGAATTATTCAATAAATTCCAAAATACAAACAAATATCAGATGCAAGTCTACAGCATCAGAAAACTGAACTCAAATAAAAACTTCATCTAAAGTCATTCAACATGAAATCATAATCAAAATAACCTACATCTGTTTGATCTTCACAAACTTCTCCAGCAAACCAACAGGCATGAAAGTAAGTCACATGGTATCAGAAAATTGAACTCAAACATAAACTTATATAAAGTTACTTAAACATTGAATTACAATAGGTGAATACTACATAAGAAGAACAAGCACACAAAGATATCAAATGTAAACTTATCAAGGTTTCTCAAGCATAAGGTAAAGAGACCTGAAGGTGGTACGGGGGTCTAAAATTCTGTCAGACAGAATTTTCTGATTTTTTCATGATTTACCCTTTGTTATTAGAGCATAAATAAAATAAAATAAAAATAAGGGGTCAACGGCCATATAAGAATGAAATATGAAATGTAAAAATCGGCTTTTTCGGTTGAAATAATAAGGAAAATTAGCGAATTTTAACAAAACTTTAAATTATTTTAGTTACATCAGATAGAATTTTTTAAAATTTGGTAAATTGATAGCTAATAAACTGTCCTTCAATTTCCATGAAAAAAAATTGGGGGTCACCGAACTTATTTTTGAATAAGTCCCAAAGAACTCATTTTTCCTATTATTTCTATACAAATTATCTCCCCTTAATGGAACAGGAGCTAGCTCAAAACTTCAATATTCTGCATGGTTACGCAATAAAAGTGGCATATTTCATCAAATTTAACTATTATAAGACATAAAAAATGGTTTCGGCAGTGTTTCCATAGTGAATTCCATTTTAAGTCACATGCGCAAGAATGATGCGCAATTTTAAACTCCCGTACTACCTTAAATTTGTGTGATGTACAGATATCATGCAAAAATGTTTACAGATTGGTCATATAGTATAGAAGAAATTAACCTGGAAATATACTGAAAAGTTTGGACACAAACAGGACCACCAAGGCAGCTCTATTAGTCCACTTAAATTTTGTAAAATATTGTATATTGGATTTTTTGAGTGTGTGTTTAATTTCCGCTATGTCCACAAAAGACAATCAAGTGGAAATTTAGGTTCCGTGTAAATTTCAACACCTATTCAAATGCACTGGATAATGTATGAAAACACAAATTTTTAAAAGAGAGAATACTTTACTGTCCTATTTTACACCAAAATCACGAACAAAATCTGATGCGAAAATAACTCAATATACGGTGTAAGTGTAGATCAATATACTATTCCCTCCTTGTAAAACAAACATTTTTAATTGGAATAAAAATCATTGAAAATCAACCAAATGCCAAGTTGATATGTATGATATGAAAGTCAAATGCATTTGAACCACAACTCATCAAGAGAATCAGAAATCATACCTGTCAACTCACCCGATTTCTGCGGGTCAGACCCGATATTTTCACTCGTCACCCGATGAAATGCGGTAACCCGAGAATCGAAGTCGTCACCCGTGTTCACACGGATTTGATTTCCGGTAAGGTTTTGTGTCTTAATGTTCGTATTTACATTTCCGGTTTGTGTTTTTTTACTTCATCGGTTTGAAATACTGTCTCCTATTGTTATAATTAAGCCGTTATGGAGTTTTAGGAGACGTATTTAAGATAACTACATGCATTGAGTGTACTGGGAATGTCTTCGTCTCAATGGAAAAGACCGATTTCTGGACCAGTAATGTCGTTGACAACCCCACAAAACGGAAAAGCTTTACAAGTGTTTTCGGTGGAAATAAAAGTTTGATTGGGGCGTTTGGTAAAATCAAGCGACCTGGTAATTAGTAAATCAGACAATCAACTTTACTGATAGTTACAATGATCAACAACGATTTTAGGTCAGAACTAAAAGCGATTTTAGGTCATAATTAAAAGCGATTTTAGATCAGAATTAAAAATTGACACATTATGCCCAGTTTTGGTCAAAGTAAAAATCTTAATCAGAAAAGGTGAAGCAAAGCCAAAGGTATTCAATAGACATGAGATTTAATTATCATGTCTGTTGTTTATAAGTAGGTAGTAAGTGAGTATTACAGTATGCAAATAAATTGCTCTATAAGTAAATAAACTGGGTTGAAAAAAGTCTGTCGCGCATTTATAATAGAATAATGGGATAAAAAAGTTCGTCACGCGTTATGACCAGATTTTTTACCATCCAATGCAGGTCATGACCAGATTTTGGGTCATTGGAGGTTGACAGGTATGAGAAATATACCTAGTGTCTGATAGTACTCAGAAAATAGTCTGAAAAACTATTTGGACCAATGGAAGGGACTAAATGTAAAATTTGGAAACTCCATTTTATAAAGCATCGTTAAGACAGCCATCAGGTCCTCACAGCAAGCATCCCAATGTTACAATCAATACACAATTTATTTCTGATTTAGACATCAACATAATATAGAAATGTGTTTAAGTATTTTATAATTTTTCTTTTTATGCTAAAATCATCTAGGTTTAAAAGTCTCGTTATTTTCAATAAATATTTACTTCAGCACATGTCTTGACATATGCCATTTTGATCCAAATAACCACTAAATTTCATAATCATATTATACCTCACCTGTTGGTAAAACAGTATACAGTGCTTACCTATTAATATCCTCTGCTACAGATAAATCTTGCTCTGACTGGGTGGGCGTGTCCTGTAAAACACAGTAAGTTAAAGTTCAAGGAAAATATGACCCGAAAAATCTGCTCAAAATAAGACTGATTCAAATTTAATTTCTGGGTTATTTTGTCTCATATTTTTTTTTTCCAAGTCTTCCTTTTTACCCTTAAAATCAATTAAATATTTAATTGGGTCCATCACCCTTTCTCATGCAGAAAAACAAAAAAGCCAAAGAACCACAAATGACAGCAATAGAACAAAGTTTAAAGTTTAACTTTACAGATTATATATCATCAGTAATAAAACCTCTTGTTAAATACCTGTCAATAATCAGATCTGTACTCCTAAACATAGAACAAGTAGTAAGAATAAACAGAAGAATTGATACATCTAAATAGTTATTAAATTGATCAATATGTATTAATATAAATAAAAAGGTCCACATTTTAACAATCTCCTACTGATTAGCTGACAGTAGAAGTTTTGAAAGGTCAACAGTTAATAGGTTAATAGAATAACTTTAAGCCCTTACCCTTATCCTACACTCTAACCCTAAAACATTCTTAGCATGTATGACATCTGGTAAAACTTTACAATTGTACTTCTAAGAGGGGTGGAGGGATCTTTTATGGGATGGTGGGATGAGCCATTTTATTCAGCAGGAATTCGGGATTAATGCTTAACAGGATCTGGAATTTACATTGTCATTTTTTGGGAATCGGGATAGAAAATTTTATTTTCTCAGGAATACAGGATTTGACAGTTATTTCCTCTGGATTCCGGGAAGATAACCCCTCTTACCCACCCTCTTCTAACTTGATAATTGCCAAATGTTCAACCTTCAACAGTCAACTTATCAACTCTTGACATGCCAATGTATACCTGTCAACATTAGACTTTTCAATTGTCAACATTTCCACTACTGTGAAAGCATTATTGTTAGCAAGGTTCCAATTTTCATAGATTTCGTGGTTAATTAAAACCATGAAATTAAGTTCCCAACGAAATACATTATACTCTACAGTTTTAATGCATAGAATTCACAACCACGAATTTATGTACCCACGAAATATATATAGTGACATTTATGAAAAATCATGAAAATTGATGTCCAAGAATAAAAGTGCTTCCACGGTATCTACTTGTCAACTGTCACCCTGTCAAACTGACGACATCCAACCTTCTAATGTCTATTCATGCCCTCTCTATTATGCAGCCAGATTTCTCATCCTTTCTCTGCTTCTGACTGAATAAAACTTTTGGGCTGTATACCTCACTTAACCCTTATGTAGCTGTGTACATATTTAACACTGGCATACCTGACTCAATCTGTGACCTCTGGACCAAGAATCCACAGTCTTCTTAGCAACCTGTAATTATCATCATATAGGTACATTTAAGATAACACAAAAAATAGATATTCGATTATTCAATTTGGTGGGCGTCTTACCGTATTATGGTAAATAGATAGCAACTAAATCTTATCTTTCAATTTAATGCAGATTTTAAGGACTTTTCAAGCACTCCAGTAACAACTGAAAAAGAATAGATAGCAGTTCAATGCTGTCTAGGAAATCGTTCATAAATATTTTAATCGTAAATTTTTGTAAAATAAAGTGTATACCTCAGTCATTTATTCTGCATTGATAGTTTCAGAAAGAGGAAAGAATACCTTGAACTTAACATACTGATTTAAATCAAGAAATTAAATTGTATAATAACTGTATATGCATTTGCATATAAAAAGAGCTAGCTTGTATCTATATTACATACAAACATATGTTTCTATAGCTGTAAGGATGTCTGGAATAAATGATCATGTATCAATAACCCAGCCTGATTCACAAATTCACTTTCTACCAAAATGACTTTATACAAAAATGATCTGTGGACAAAAAGATGACATGGAGCTGATGAGATACAGTTGTGTTGCTTGGTAAATGACATCTCCTTGTGAACAAATAGTCCCAACTTTGTAGACCAAGCAAGTTATGACAAAGTGTATCACTTTTGTTTAAAACTCTGTCATTCAAACAAAGAAATATCTCCCTTGTGCAAAGCTCAGTCCTTGAACCAAAGAATTATTTCATTGGTGCAAATCTCAGTGTTGAAACAAAGAGGCAGTTCCATTGAGTAAAGCTCTGTCCTTAATACTTAGAAGTATTGCCCCTTTTCAACAGACTGTCCTTGAAACAGGATTATCACCCTTGTACAAAGGGCTTTCCTTGAAACAAAGGTCTAGTATTTCCCTTGTTAAAGTTGATTTTTTACACTTTTTTCATAAATTTAAAGGTAAATTATACTTTTACATTTTAACTACATTCAGTTTTATCTTCAGAGTGTTTTGATTTAATCACTACTAAGATGTGCCCATATAATTTCAAGAGTCCTAAAGATAGTAGTAACTCCTCTGTCCAAGTATAGATGAATTAGTAGGACTTAAAAATACATATGAAAAAGTATACAATTAGACCCCTGTTTAAAATACATATATGCTTTGATTTTAACATGATATTTACTGATCTGTTTCAGCTGTAGACATGATATGCTATGAATATTAGCTTCTTCCATGGCTGACAGTATTTTGGATGGTATGGCATGATAACAAGCCTCTCTACCACCACAACACAACTCAGAAATTATTGCATGTATTAGTTATTGAATATTCATTACATCCATGTTGTAGATTGTTCTTTAGATTCTTGTTAAACTTACACTGCAGCTTCTTATAAAATATTCAAAATAAGGCCATTGAAGGTGAACTCGATTCACACACCACTTTTCATAAAGTTCAATGAAGGATAGAGGCACTCTACTTTTTATACCTTATCTAACATCCAAAATAGTGATGGGGCATTTATATTTTTCCATAATGGAGATGCTTCTTTTTTTGTTTCCATCCTTCTTATAAAGGCAACAAAATTAATTATATTTAAAATATCTGAAGGAACAAGGGAATTTTCAATAGATGACATCTAATAAAAATTTTGAACAAAACGTATATTGCACCCATCTCAATGAAGACCTGTGTTATAATATACACCACAATAATTTCTGATTATAAAGTATAAATACTTACTCTCTTTTTCTGCTGAGAAAACATTTATAATGGCCTAAATTACCAAGGCTTACTGTGATTTCTTTTATTTCATTTCTAAAGACTATTTTCTTAATACCAGCAGCGAATAGAATAAAAGCAAATTATGTGGTTTCTACTCTTATGCTCATGGGTAAATCAAGGCTGTATAACAAAAATGGTAATGGTGCATTACATGATACCCCGCCATGTTTCACAAAATTTCAAAGTTAACTAGAGAATGTGTCTGTAAGACATGGATGCCCTGCCAAAAGATTAATCGCAAAAGATAACCTTATCATTAAATGTAGGTCAAAGCCACTTAATTGACATTGATGTGGGCAGTACTCACCAAGGCAATAAATTTGATGAAATATCAGTGTCCTATAATGTGTAGTTGTTGAGAAAATTGGACTTGAAGGAAAAACTTAACCAAATTCACCAAAGCATAAAGTGTAGGTCAAGGCCACCTAATTGTCAATGATTTGGGTAATACTAATCAAGGCAATTATTGTGATGAAATATCAGTGTCCTATAATGTGTAGTTGTTAAGAAATGGACTTAAATTCAAAACATCACCAGAGTCACTGAAGCGTAAAATGTAGGTCAAACCCACCAAATTGTCAATGATTTGGGTAGTACTTCTCAACGCAATTAATTTGGTGAAATATCATTGTCCTATAATGTGTAGTTGTTGAGAAATGGACTTTAACGCAAAACTTAACCAAAGTCACTGAAGCGTAAAATGTGGGTCAAAGCCACCTAATTGTCAATGATTTGGGTAGTACTCATCAAGGCAATTAATTTGATGAAATATCATTGTCCTATAATGCGTAGTTGTTGAGAAATGGTCTTTAACACAAAACTTAACCAGAGTCACTCAAGCATGAAATGTAGGTCACAGAGTCAAACTTCCTAGTGAACTCTGTAGTACTATCAAATATCTACCTACTGGCATATTATTATTGTTCTACCTCTTCCAGTTTCTGAGAAATGGACTTCAACGCAGAACTTAACCGGACGTACGGATGGACGGAAGGCAGAAAAGGGTAACACTATATGCCCCTTCCACATTCGTGGGCGGGGCATAAAAATAGTCATAACTCTGGATCCCTGTGTACTTCTGAAGCCAATTCATTATTGGCCCGTGTTTTATGGTTAACAACTTACATACCTAATTAGAAGACAGTAGGTTACTTCATTCACAAGTTATCAGACGGAAACCCAAAATTTCACAAAATTTCAAAGTTTCAAGGGGCATACCTCCATTACCCCTTGGACCTCTGAGCCCATAATCCAACTTGGGCTGAGTTTCGTGGTAAACAAGTTACATACCAAGTTTGAACACAATATATGATTTCAATCACAAGTTATCAGTCCGAAACCTTAAAATTCACAAAATTCCAAAGTTTTAAGGGGCATAACTCCAGAACCCCTCGGACCTCTGAGCCCCAAATCGAACTTGGCCTGAGTTTTGTGGTTAACAAGTTACATTACAAGTTTGAAGACAAAATACTATTTCAATCTCAAGTTTTCAGTTGGAAACCATAAAATTCGCAAAATTTCAAAGTTTCAAGGGTATAACTCCAGAAACCCTTGGACCTCTGAACCCTAAATCGTACTTGTCTTGAGTTTTCAGGTAAACAAGTAACATACCAAGTTTAAAGACAAAATATTATTTCAATCACAAGTTATCAGTTGGAAACCCTAAAATTCGCAAAATTTCAAAGTTTCAAGGGGTATAACTCCAGAACCCCTTGGACCTCTGAACCCGAAGTCGAACTTGGCCCGAGTTTTGTGATAAACAAGTTACATACCAAGTTTGGAGACCCTATGTTATATGGTTCACAAGTTATCAATGGGAAAACTTAAGGGGATGGACAGACGGACAGACACACGACTGAGGGTATCGCATAATACCTCACCACTATGTGTGGAGGGGTATAAAAATGTAAGCCATGATAAAATACACAGTATATAACCTCCTTTTTTAGTCCCCTAACGACAAGAGATGAAGGGGACTTTAAATATGCACTTGGTTAGTCCATCTACCTGTCTATTCGTCCATCTGTCTGTCAGTTCTGCTTCAGTTTTCTACACTTTTTTTTGTCATTGTAGATATTGATCTAATATTTAGTATATGGGTAAATCTATACGAGTTATTGATCAAGAAAAAGTTTGGTTCCAGACCGCTAGTTGTTGATGGAGTTATGGGACTTAGACTAAACCATTACCACTATGGATCTAATATTTGGTATGTGACTCTATCTCCATAACTTACAAAGCAAGTTTGAGTTCGTTCTTTTGACAGAGTTATAGGTCTTAGACTTCTTAAATTTTAGAAAGTATCAGTTTCTGCACTTTTTTCTACACCATTGCAGGCATTGATCTTATATTTGGGTTGTGAGACCACCTCAATGAGTTACAGATCAAATTTGAGCATGGTTCCAGTCCACTGATTTTTGACAGGGTTATGGACCTTGGACTCCGAAAACATTTTCTCTTACTATTTTTTTTGATGTAGCAAAGCCTTGTTTGTCCAGTAGGGGACTTTTGTATTGTCCTGCAATATGATCCACTCATTTCTCATGACATTATGGCATACAGAAACAAATTCAGACACAATGCTAAATCCTGTTCTTAAAATGCAGTCTTTTCAGTATTGCTCAATTCCCGCTTTTTTACTTTTGTATCTTATCTTGTAACTCAGTTTTTCGTAGTGCTTTCCCAGAAAAAAAACGTACATAGGGGCATGAACACAAGTTATTTATTTTTACCTTAGTGTGGGGTGTTAAACTAAAATATACCTGTAATAAAGGGCTACGCTGAGCGCAGCATGATACGACCGCAGCATGTCGACCACTGAAATTTCAACAAAGGTAGTTTAAAGTGAATGTGGACACAGTAAAGAGCTTGACACAATAATTAGATGGACACAAAAAGAAGCTAGACACAGTTATTAGCTAGAAACAAAATAGGGAAAAAACCCTTTTGATTACTTACTGATAAAAAACTGTAAGAGCTATGCAAAATATGTACTATCAACTAAAACTTTACATCCATAGAAATTCAAAGAAAAAATCCATCGAAATCTGATGAAAAATAAAGATATGACACATTTAGAAAAATTGCAATTTTGGCCCCTTTGACCCCTTGTAGCTCCGAAACAGTAAGAGCTACAAAAAATCCGTTGACATACTACTGAAAGCTTATATCAAGAGGAATCCAAAGAAAAAAATCCCATCGAAATCCAATGAAAAATAAAGATTTGACATATTTAGAAAAATTGCATTTTTAGCCCCTTTGACCCTTTGTAGCTCAGAAACGGTAAGACCTACAAAAAATCCGTTGACA
>MJUU01019707.1:6726-24699 GCA_002080025.1 Modiolus philippinarum
ACATAAACAAACAGAATTAACAAATGAGCTATTCTGGCTCAGTGAACCTCTAAAACTGCAAAATCAAAATTTTAAGTATCAGATGCACAACTTCATCAGGTTAACAACATATCCTGCAAGTTTTGTTGGAATCTGACTTATAGTTGTGATGGAATTGGGGATTAACAAACCAGATTATCAAATGAGCAATTTTGGCTCTGTGAACCTCTAAAATCTGTAAAATCAAAATTCTATATATAAGGTGCACAACTACATCAGGTGAACAATCTATCCTGAAAGTTTTTTTTTGAATCGGACTGGCAGTTTTGAAGGAGTTGCGGATTCAAAACAGACTCACAATTGAGCAATTTTGGCTCTGTGAACCTCTAAAATATGTAAAATCAAAATTCTAAGTATCAAGTGCACAACTACACCCGGTGAACAACCTATCCTGAAAGTTTTGTTAGAATCTGACAAGCAGTTTTGAAGGAGTTGCGGATTCAAAACCAACAGACTCACAAATGAGCAATTTTGGCTCTGTTAACCTCTAAAATCTGCAAAATCAAAATTCTGAGTATCAGGTGCACAATTACACCAGTTAAACAACATATCCTGAAAGTTTGGTAGGAATCGGACAAGTGGTTTTGAAGGAGTTGTGGATTCAAAAACTGTCGGGACGACGCAGGACGACGACGACGACGTAAGACGACGGATAGTAATCCCTATGTGTCGACTCTGCTTACAGCAGGCGACACAAAAATATCACTGACATACCACTTATCGATACTGAAAAACTTCACATGTTCACTAGACCGTGAAATTAAGGTCGCAGACAAAAATCTGTCATGATGCAAGAGACCAGTCCACATACCAAATTTCAAAGAGTTTCTGTGAAAGCACTTTTGTTCGTGAGGTTCCAATATTCGTAATTAAGTGTCCAACGAATTTTTTTTTCTTTTTTCATAGAATTTTAATGCATAGAAATCGAAACCACAAATTTAAACGCCAACGGCATGGTATTTTTATGAAAACAACGAAAATTGATGTCCACGAAAAAAGCACTTTCGAAGTATTGTAAAAACCTACCTTAAACTTAACATGCTCACTAGACCATGAAATTGAGGTCACTGCTAAAAGCCATATGGCATACTGTCATATTCTAGCCAAGTACAACATACATACAAAATATTATTGACCTACCACTAGTAATTACTAAGAATCTGATTTAATAATAAAATCTTAACATGCTCACTGTAAATTTCAGGTCAAGGACAAAAGCCAAATGACAGACTCGTGTACTACCAAAGATGCAGCCATATACTAAATATCATTGACCTTCCACCTTACAGTTACTTAGAAATATATCTAATCAGAAAAAACTTAACATGCTTGATGGACCGTGAAATTGAGGTCACACACAATCTATCTAGCAGACTGTCATGTACTACACAAGACGAACCTTTATACAAAATGCCATTGACCAACTACTAAAAGGTACTGAGAATCTGATCTAATCACAAAATTGAACACTCACACTAGACCGTGAAATTGAGGTCATGGACAAAAACCATATAACAGACTGTCATGTACTACCCAAGACCAACTAATATACCAAATATCATAGGCCTACCACTAAAAGTTACTGAGAAACTGACCTAATCGAATAAACATTTCATGCTCACTGGATCATGAAATCATTGTCACAGACTTAAGTCAGGTAGCAGTACTGTCATGTCCTACCTAAGACCAACCTATATACCACATATCATTCACCTACTGCTACTGACAAAATGACCTAATCGCGGGTGAGACAAAATGTAGAAGTAAAATCGCATATTTGATTTCAACAGAAGAGTGCATCAATTAAAGGGTCTTCAATTGTAAGTTCACGATTTCCTTTATGCACCATTAAGTTTCATGATCAAGTGTCATGAACACGTAAGTTGGGTTTAATTTTACATATACGATGCAATTTTCGTTGCACTCATTCTCGAACTTTAGTCGTTATGAAAGGTAAAATGGATAAGTAATGGCTAAATATCGACCTTGCTGTTAATTTAGCAGTCATAACAATTTCTATAGATTATGTCTCTTCAGTGCAGCAGTGATACTGTAAACCGGGAAAGTTTCGCGCCGTCTTTATTTCGCGATAAATTGACATGATTTTAGTTCGCGCAGTTTTGAATTCGCGCTGCCAAATTGTTGACCATTGACTTCAGTGATAGACAATTATATTCGCGCAGTTTTATTTTCGCCCTTCCATTCCAAACGTGAAAATCGCGAAAATAAAACTGCCGGCGCGAAAATATCCAAGTTTACAGTATGTTTTGCGAGACATTTTTCTAAGATACTCATTTCATGTGGAACAGGAGCATCATGTTTAATTGATTATAACAGTCTTTGCAATATTTGACCCTAAGCACAAAAGTTAAACCTAGATCTACGGTGGCAGCAATGTTAAATTTATGATCGATACACAAACATAAGTTTTGCAAAAGGACATGCATGCTAAATTTGTTATTGAAACTAACTTATCTATGAGATATTTTCAACACCATAGGGTTCAACGGTAAACCAAAATCTGCAGAGACGATAATCTTTAAGATTGGTACTGGCATCAACTAATGAACCATCACTTGACGATTGAGTACGAAGGTTTCCCATAGGGTCCGATAGTAAATTTAGACCTTGAAACCGTTTCGGACATTTTCTCATTTTCAAAATCCCAAAATATCATTTTGCAGGTTTCGTATTCAGAGATGAATTACGCCGCCGACGCGGATGGTGACAGAGTGACGACTACAGATGACACGGCCCAGTCGGATCTAATGATATCCGCAATTCATATCGACCGTAGCAAATAGAGCAATTTATTCAGATACTGTGGTTTTACTTTTATTCGTGGGCATCAATTTTCGCGGTTATCATAAATTTCACTATTTCGTGGGTTCTTAAATTCGTTGTTTCGAATTCTTTTAATTAAAACTCTAGGGAGAAAATGCATTTCGTTGGGATCCTAATTTCGTGGTTTAAAGCCAACCATTAAATCCAAGAAAATTGGAACCCAACAAACAATTGTAGTTTCACAGTATATTAACTAGGCAATCTTGTACTCAAGGCAATTGAACTGTACATCAACATACACGATTATCCCTATGATTTCATATTTTCGACAGCAAGTTTCTGGAAAGAGTATACTGTTTTCTTAATTCTACTATATTAGCTTTAAACCATACCACAGTAAAGCTTTACAATCATACAAGGAAAATATATTTTGTCTGGTCTCCTTTGTGAAGTCCTAGCATATTTTCTTAACTTGTGATTTCCCTCTATGCACAATCTCTGCAGTTTGCATCGGTGGGTGCATGCTCCCGCCACACATATACATGTCCAGCATTATTGAAATAAAATGATCCTGCTCACAATACCAAAACCTTGTTCGCAAAAAAATTTTCAAATGCGAAAATTATATAAATAGCTTCACATCATGATCTAAAAAGCAATCTTGTAAAGCGGTTTATGAGGAGTTTCATTAATAAGATATCTTATTAGTTCAGCGGAAAAACTGTTGGAAGTCCTCCACTCTTACAAATCTTGATCGATAAATACCGAGCCGCTGCAGTACTGTATGCACATCCACACGAGCAACATTCTTGCTATATATATATTTTCTCTTGCTAATGGTACCACAGGAGTTGTGCTTCCTAGATGATATTTGAAATAGTGAATTGCAAGTCAAGTAACTACTAGAAAAAATGTTCAATTCAACGACGTATATTTTTTCATAAATGATATATTACCCAAATCAAAATCCAAGCGGCATGCACAATCATCCTTCAAAATAAGAACTTCTATTCCAAAAAAAAATTAAGGGCTATGCCGAGCGCAGCATGGTACGACCGCAGCATATCGGCCACTGAAATTTGAACAAGTGTAATTTGAAAGTGAATGTGGACAGTTAAGAACTTGAAACATGAACTAGATGGACACAATAAGGAGTTTGACATATAATTAGCTGGACACAAACTAGAGAATATAATAAACTGTGGACACAGGATATGTCTCGCCAACCCCTTTGCATCGCCTTAATTTGCACATTGATCTACTGCAGCAGGAATAAAAATAAAATATGATCTTTAACTGTGCTTACAATTTCCTTGGGAAAAAGATGATGTGATCATTCATGCATGACTAAGGGGCTAGTGTCACCATCTGGACGTGGAATCGGTATGTACTCCCCAAGACGCAACTACAGTGCCTAAGACTACTGGTATAGGCTGTACAAACTGCTTGCTAAAAACTTAAAGTGATCGTTCATGCGTGAATAAGGGGCCAGGGCCATAATCTAAGTAGGGATTTGAGATGTAGCCATAATAATGCAACTGCACATCAAATACTATGGACCTACAACTAACATAAGCTGGTTAATTCACGATAGTTAGCAATTGTTGACGCCGCCGCCGCCGGAAACGCTATCCCTAAGTCTCGCTTCCGCGACTTTTTCGTCGCGGGCGAGACAATAACTCGCCCTTTTGATCCATGAAAGCTATGAAACTGTATGAGTAACGCTTTATCTGTTGACATACTACTGACAGCTTACATCAAGATGATTCAAAAGAAAAAAAAACCATCGAAATCCAATTTAAAATGATATTTTCAAAAATTGCAATATCGGCCTATCTGACCAATTAAAGTTGGGAAACCGCAAGAAATACGCGAAATCTGTTGACATACTACAATAAGCTTACAACAGGGGGAATCTAAAGAAAAATATCCATCGAAATCCAATTAAAAAGTTAAGATTTTACATATTTTGAAAAATTGCAATTTCGGACCTTTTGACCCCTTATGGCTGGGAAACCGTAAAAGTTTCAAAAAATCCATTGGTATATTACTGACAGCTTACAAGAGGAATCTAAAGAAAAAAATCCGATCAAAATTCAATGAAAAACATGATGGGAGCAGTCGGAAACGACAGCTAATCCCCTCGCCTATAGCAATTAAATTTCCAAATTCAGTTAAGTTTCAAAATATTAATTCTGAAAAGCATCATCCCTCTCCATAAGGCATCCACTGACCTGAAAGAATTGATGTAGTTTCTCAGATATGAACCTTAACACAGACTATAACCTGATTAATTGACGCATAAAATGTAGGTCGGGGTGACCCAATTATCATCTGAACCAGCATCACTCTCGAAGACACATCTACTGACCAAAGATTATTGATGTGCCAAATGTAGTTTCTCAGATATGAACCTTAACGCAAAGTTAAACTGAGTCACTAAAGCGTAAAATGTAGGTCAGAGTGACCAAATTATTATCTGAAGCAGCATCACTCTCCAAGACGCATCCACTGACCAAAGATGATTGATATGCCACATTTAGTTTCTTAACACAAACTTCAACCTGAGTCACTGAAGCATAAAATGTAGGTCAGACTGACCCAATTATCATCAGAAGCAGTATCACTCTCCAAGACGCATCTACTGGCCAAAGATGATTGATGTGCCAAATGTAGTTTCTCAGATATGAACCTTAATGCAAACTTTAACCTGAGTCACTGAAGCGTAAAATGTAGGTTAGAGTGATCAAATTATCATCTGAAGCAGCATCACTCTCCAAGACGCATCTACTGACCAAAGATGATTGATGTGCCACATGTATTTCTGAGATATGAATCGTAACGGAAACTCTAACCTGAGGTGGGACGAACGGACGGACACTCGGACGGATGGACGGACGGGCGAGATGCTATATCCCCTCACCAACTCCGTTGGGCGAGGGGATAATAAAAAATTTAGGTAATGTGCACATTTGCAATTTGGGCTCCGTTTGGCCCCTTAGAGATCCAAAACGAAACGAGTTATCAAAACTCCAATTAACAAGCACATGTCTAGTTTACATAAGGAATCCACTGACAAAAACTGCATCAAAACCCGACAAGAAATAATTTTTTATGAGATTCGCCCCTTTAGGGCCCATTTATCTCATGAACAGAACATGGGATGTGAAATCCGTTGACATATTACTGATTGGAAATTTCCTCAGGGGCACACTGAAAGAAACTCAATCAAAATCTGATAATAAAAATTCTACAGCCAAATATGTGATTTTGCACTTTTTGGCCCCCTTTTTTTAAACGGGAGGTGCCACAATGACAAAAACAGATTCAAGCCTTCCTTATGTGCCAAGGAACATTGTATTAAAATTTCATAAGGATTGATCAACTCGAACTTAAGTTATTGACAAAAAACAAAAGGGTCTACACACAAAGACACCGACGACGTCAACGACGACAACGACGACAGCACCATAGCATTATACCTCTAATCTTTTTGCGGTCATATAAAAATGATGGGTGTACAATGGAGCTCTTGTGTCGCCTGCAATACAGAGGAGCCCTTTTCGGCATGTAAACTTGTAAAGACTCTAAAATCAAAATTTTAAGTATAAGGTGCACAATTAGATCAGGAGAAAACATTGTGCAAATTTGTTTTGAATGTGACTGTAAAGCTTTGATGGAGTAGCAGATTAACAAACTGAATTAACAGACGAGTTATTTTGACCCAGCGAACCTCTAAAATAAAAAATAGTTATGGTGCATTACATGATACCCCGCCACGTTTCACAAAATTTCTAAGTAAAAAGGGGCATAACTCAAGAACTATGTGTACCAGTTAACCCAAAATTACACTTGGCCTGTGTTTTGTGGTAAACAATTTACATACCAAGTTTGAAGACAGTATTTTATTTCATTCACAATTTATGAGTACGAAACCCTTAAATTTCCAAAATTTCAAAGTTTGAAGGGGCATAACTCCAGAACCCCTTGGACCTCTTCAACCAAAATCAAACTTGACCTGACTTTTGTGGTAAACAACATACATAACAAGTTTGAAGACCTTGAGTTATTTTATTCGCAAGTTATCAATCGGAAACAATAAAATTCACAAAATTTCAAAGTTTCAATGGGCATAACTCCAGAACCCCCTAGACCTCTGAATCAAAAACCGGTCTTGACCTGCGTTTTATGGTAAACGGCTTACATACCAAGTTTGAAGACTTTGCGTTATTTCGTTCACAAGTTATCAGTCGGAAACTTTAAAATTCGCAAAATTTCAAAGTTTAAAGGGGCATTACTCCAGAACCCCTTGGACCTCTGAACCAAAAATTGAACTTGACCCGAGTGTTGTAGTAAACAACTTACATACCAAGTTTGAAGACTTTGTGTTATTTTGTTCACAAGTTATCAGTTGGAAACCCTAAAATTCGCAAAAATTTCAAAGTTTCAAGGGGCATAACTCCAGAACCCTTGGACCTCTGAACCCAAAATCGAACTTGACCTGAGTTTTGTGGTAAACAACTTGCATACCAAGTTTGAAGACCTTGTGTTACTACGTTCACAAGTTATCAGTCGGAAACCTTCGGGGGACGGACGGACGAACAGACGGACGGACACACGACTGAGGGTATCACATAATACCACGCCACTTCGTGTGGCGGGTACAAAAAAGTTTCGGTCAAAACCGACAGATTGCGCAGGGCGACGACGACACAAGACAGTGGATAATAATCCTATTTGTTGGCTCTTCTTTCAGCAGGCGCCACAAAAACTGTTGAAGAGGTTAATCCAGACAAACAATGCATTAATATATAATTAAGTTCACCAACGCATTTTTCTCATTAATTACCCCAAATCAAAATCCAAGTGACCTTCGCATCTTTGATATTTGCAGTCATCCTTCAACATACAAGGGGCTCTGAAAGAGTCTATATCGCTCGCCTGGACCATTGCCAATATATCCCGGGGAGGGGGGGGGGTAACTTCCTATATTTTGGTATACGGAGATGTGCCAAAAATTCGGGTATAGTATTTAGCCTGAAATATATAAGTTTGGGTGTGTGTTTTAAGCCAAATGTATATAAATTCGCATATAGAAAAATTAATGCATATAAATTTGGGTATCAAAAATGGAAATAAAGGGCTACGCTGAGCGCAGCATGTAGAATACTGTTTTTTGAACAAGTGTAATTCCAAATGAATGAGGACACAGTAAAGAGCCTGATACAGTAATTAAATGGACCAAATAAAGAGCTTAAATTAGTTGCAATTTTGGCACCTTTTGCCCCTTTAGCTCGGAAACGGTAAAAGCTATGCCAAATTGGTTGACAATCTATTGAAAGCTTATATCAAGAAGAATCCAAAGACAAAAACTGATAGAAATCCGATGAATAATAAAGATTTCAAATATTTCGAAAAATTACAATTTTGGCCCCTTTGACTCCTTGTAGCTCGAAAACGGTAATAGCTATGCAAAATCCACTGACATACTACCGACAGCTTACATCAAGAGGAATCCAAAGAAAAAAAATCCTATTGAAATCCGATGAAAAATAAAGATTTCACATATTTTGAAAGTTTGCAATTTTGGCCCCTTTGACCCCTTGTAGCTCCGAAACCGTAAGAGCTACACAAAATTCGTTGACAAAGAACTGAAAGCTTATATCAGGAGGAGTTTAAAGAAAAATCCTATCGAAATCCGATAAAAAATAAAGATTTCACATATTTCGAAAATTTGCACTTTTTGCCCTTTTGACCCCTTGTAGCTCGGAAACGGTAAGAGCTACGAAAAATCTGTTGACATAACTCTGAAAGCTTATATCAAGAGGAATTCAAAGAAAAAAATCCCATCAAAATCTGATGAAAAATAAAAATTTTGGGTTATCTGTAAATTTACGATTTCGGTCCCCTTCGGTCCCTCATAGCTCGGAAACGGTAAGGGCTACGCCAAATCCATTGACATACTACTGAAAGCTTACATCAAGAGGAATCCAAAGAAAAAAATCCCATCGAAATCCGATGAAAAATAAAAATCTTATGTAATCTGCATGTTTGCAACTTTTGCCCCTTTTGGCCCCCTCTAACTCGGAAAGGAAACAAATTATCAAAAATCTGACGGTGAAGAGCCTATTTATTTTTCATAACGAATCCATTGCAAAAAACAGCATCAAAATCGGACTAAAAATAAAAAAATAAAATTATTTAAATTCGCCCCTTTTGGACCCCATTTATCTCATTAACGGTACATGCGACGTGAAATCCGTTGACATTCTTTGATTGGAAATTACCTAAGGAGCACACTGAAAGAAACCCCATCAAAATCCGATAATTAATAAAAATTCTACAGCTAAATAGGTGAAAACACCTAATTTTGCCCTTTTTGGATCCTATTTTAAAAACGGCATGGGTCATAATAACAAAAACCGATCCCCACCTTCCTTTGGTGCCAAGGATTGATTGATTGAAAATTGTTTAACGTCTACTCAGCAATATTTCAGCTATATCAAGACGAGAACAAGTTTGTTAATAAATAATCACTTTGGGGTATGGAAAGGGCCATGGGACGGGAAATTATGACTGCCACTGGAAAAGTAGGTTGAAATCGTCAAGGGCGGGGAATTTAGCCTTGTAGCCGATCACCTACGGACCACCCAGAAAAGAGCTTGCTACAAGGGTTCTTTAACGTGCAGGAAACGTGGCATTTCTTCCAACACGTGGACCTGAGTTTACATCCCATCCGAAAGATGGGTTGTGTATTTATTAATCCCGCACAACCACGGAATGGGTCCTATTTCTATATCCCGGGACCCTCGGGGTCAGTCTCCGTTTAGAAGGGGTCACATCCCGCAAGCCGGAGATACTAGGTCCTATTTCTATATCCCGGGGTTCCCTCGGGGTCCTCTGTTAGGAAGACTCGTACTCCAAGCTCAGAGGATGCTGCGGGCTTATTCATAAGCCGGGACCGCGCACGGCGGTTGGTGCCAAGGAACATTGTGATAAAATTTCATAAGGACTGATTAACATGAACTTGAGTTATTGGCCAAAACTTAAGTGTCTACAGACAAACGACGCCGACGACGACGACAACGACGACAGCGCCATACCATTATACGACCACAAAATTTTTTGCGGTCGTATAAAAAGGTACAAAATGGGCAATAATTTAAGATAGAACATTATTCATGTTTATTATTTTCCTTAAAAGTGTAATATTTCATGCATTTGATGCATTGTTTATCTGATGCTTTGAAATTTCAGGTAAAAAGCAATGGTGCATGTATAAATACGGGTCCTGAATTTAGTCTTGTTATATAAATTTGGGGTATGTTTTATGTACATCAGTANGTACCCCCCCCCCCCCCCGGGCAATTTATTTATAGTCAAACTTAAAAAGGGTTTCAATATCAAAGTACCCGGTATGTCAAGAAACCTTCATGTCATATGGTCCAACGTTTGACTGTTTTCCCTACTACCTGATGCCGGTAAACGGACGCCAATTAAGTGATGTCAAAATATCACACTGACCCTCTGAAATGTTTGTTTTTCTTGTTTTTATCAATGTTTCTATCCTTCAGATAATTACCTCAGTTGCCACTTTCTTTAGTTTACCCTCACAGTTGGTGATCATCTCTTCATGTTGACCTGCACAGAATATAAGGTCGCAAAAGTTGTGTTGTTATAGTAAATACTTAGTGCAAGCAAGGAGTATATTTAGATATGCGTAGTTGGTGCAAGTACAAAGTCGTAGATCCGATTTCCTAATCGGAATTGTTTATTAGTATTTTGTCTTTTATTTGTGTTTTTGTTGTGGAGTTCTGTTAGAAAGTTGCCGTACCTGTTGTCCTTTCTTTTAAATTATTATCTGCGGAAAAGTCAGACGGACGGACGGACAAACAAACTTCCATTCTGAAGTGTACTTAAATGTGACGAACGGACGGACAAAGAGACGAAGTGTACTTACATGTGACGAACGGACGGACAAAGAGAACGTAGTGTAATTAAATGTGACGAACGGACGGACAAAGAGACGAAGTGTACTTAAATGTGACGAACGGACGGACAAAGAGACGAAGTGTACTTAAATGTGGTGAACGAACGGACGGACAAAGAGACGAAGTGTACTTAAATGTGACAAACGGACGGACAAAGAGACGAAGTGTACTTAAATGCAAAACAAGAGTAGGAAGCAGTCGGCATTGACAACTAATCCCCTCGCCCTTCTGTTTTTTATTATACCAGAACTCTACAAGTTGCTACATTCAAGAAACTTACTAATTATTCCTCTAGAGTGGTAGTATCCGAGATTTCGACTCAAACCGAGTCACTCATGCGTGAAACATCGGTAGGGTGACCTAATTTGTATCTTGAGCATCGTGGCTATACAAGACATATCTGCAGAAATACCTCTAAGAGTTGTAGTATTTTAATACTTACATAAACTTTAACCGAAAGTACCCAAGCATGAAATGTTAAAAGTGACCGGCTTCATAACAATACATGACACATCTACAGATAATATATTATTCCTCTAATTATATACAAGAGTTGTACTATCGGAGGTCTGGACTCTTACAAAACATTAACCCAAGTCAGTCATGCATGAAAAATTGGTTAAATTCACTAACTTTCTATACCGACATCAAATTCTTTCCAAGATGCATCAATAGACAAAAGCTTATCCACCTATGACCTGTTATTCAAAAGATATATGGATTTTAATTTTTTAATTTTGTGACCAACGGACGGACAAACAGACAAACGGGACGAACACCATATCCCCTCCACAACTTCGTTGAACGAGGGGATAATAAAATGCTGCAATGATCAATGATAATCTAATACATTTGTATCGCTTTTGACTAGATATTGCAACAATTTACAGTGACTGCTGTATTAAGTTTAGAATATAGCATCTATTTTCTTGATGTGGAAGAATGGTAGTGAAGAGATTCTAAATCCTGTTAGTGGGTTACTAGTGCCACAAAGATTTGTTAAGTTTAACCCCAAATTTTCAAGAATCCCAACTTTTGAAGTTCTATGATCAACTCCATGTAAAAACTTTCTCCATCTATAAATGAAATGATAATGACGGAAAGAATGGGTGCATAGTTATGACAAAAAATTTTCCTTTGACAAAAAAAAATTCCAACAGGCCTCAATGTGATCAAGGTGACAGAATTGCCATCGCACCCAATCACATTGGTCATTATAATATACAGAATGTTCATTCAGTATTGTATCATAACATTGTACTGATGTGTCAACGTAACTGAAATTTCACTTTGAAAATGACCATGTTAAAAGAACATGTAGAAATTGCTTCATTGCAATTATTTTGTCATTCTGCTTTGTAGCTGCCTAATGTCATTATTGTCTGTGTTCTCCTTTTGACCACGTCTTCAGACTTCGATTTTTGTAAATACAACTCATTTGTTCCTTTGGTATTGTACTGCCATTGTCTCATGTAGACGAAATATTTTTAAAATCTAATGTAAATCTGTTCTTGACGTGGAAGAATGGTAGTGAAGAGTTTCTATATCCTGTTAGTGGAAAGTTTCACCCATATATTTCAAGAATCCAAACTTTTAAAGTTCTATGATCAAATCCATGCAAGAACTTTCTCAATCTGTTCACCAGTTATACACATGTACACCACCTGAATTTAATATTCTTATATATTTTGTAATATTTCGATCTCCTAAAATTATATTTTGTAATATTTTGATCTCCTAAAATATGCCTTTTGAACAGATAAAAAAAAATCAACTTCAGTTTATATATATATGCATTGATTACATACCATCTACATTTCATATATAGCTGATTTATTCAACCTTTTATCAAGTAACTTGCAAAACTTACTACACTTAGGCTGTAATAAAAAAACTTTTCTACCCAATCAGTTATCAAGCTTCAGATATAAAAGTCTATTTCAAAGATGTAAACTTGTAAAAAGAAGGACCTTATACTTCAGAAATTAGAGAAATACACGTTATTGAAAGAAGTCATTTTATTTAAACAAGAAAAAGACATTCACCGTGGTAGAGATGTATGCTCTTTATTTTTCTTAGATATGGTGTACTTGTACATGGGATAATATCTCATGAGTACACTTTGTTCAATTACTATTATCTAACTTTAAGTAAATTCTAAAACCGAAGTATTAACTCCCTCCATTGTAGTTTTGTCCTAAGCTATATTTGATATTACTGATTATTCGGATTTCGTTTGATTTTATGCATTTTTAAACATTTTTTGAATGTGGATTTACTTTGTTTGGGTTCTAGTGCTGCTGATGAGGAATTATTTTCCGAAATGGCCATACAGCTCATTAAAATTATTGCAGTTGGGAGTTAACATATGTGTTATAGTCTCATGTTCATTTACTCCAAATCCTTTCTTAAAATATGGAGTAAGCGCTAATGAAAGAAAATCTCTACAAAGACCTGGAAAAACCAACCAATGGAACAAGGATTTTATTGTTCTTCATCTTGATATCACCTTGAGAATTCAACAATATGTAATCTAATGTGTATGTTTTAAAACTCAACACTGATAAAGTAGTTTCTTCCTAAATATCAGATACATTTCCAAGTAAACTGTTTTGCATAATAAAGGAAAAGACCATAACTAAACTTTTTTTGAAAAAATTGATACAAAGTTGTGAAATTACTTTGTAACTAAGTTGACTAAATCAGTTGTAAATATTTATCTTTTCAGAAGAAATAACAACCAATTCTTTCTGAATTCATTTTACTTTTTTGTTGTGTTTAAAAAAAATAAAATTACTTTCTCCTGCATGATGGAATATTGTCCTGAAAAAGAAGATTCATAAATATTCATTATGATTTTTTTTTAAACAATGAATGAACTAATCCGGAGCTGTAATCCAGTTTTCAAAGTGATGATTATTGATCCAAATATTCCAAATGTTTTGTTTTTTCCACTGATGCAATTCGCCTGTCTGTTCTTTATTTTCATCTGTTAAGTCTGTACTGTGATGAATTTGTATGACATGAAGCCTTGACATTCGATGAGCCGATATCCTTCTTCCTAAGATCAACACAAGTTGATGAAAATGATGAGCTGATGAAATCTTTGTAGGTTTTCATGATCCAGTCCAGTTGATAGACATATAATATATCCAACTAATTTCACTTGTCATTTACAGAAGATATTTACATCAATAGATAAACACCTAGACGACTCTGATTTACAAACGTTTTGCCGAGGCAGATTATACTACCATACAATATTAAGGATGAACTTTGTACAAGTCTTTTTTACAGCATGGTTTAGTAAAAAGCCTAAAATAAAGGAGAAAACAAGATGTTACTTAACAGCAATCCTTAAAAACGTAAATTATACTTTACCTTTCACTTCTGAAAAAGGAACTACATTTATTACTATATTAATGAACATTACAGCTAACTTCTAACTTAAACTATTCTGTAATATATCTATACACAACAAGCTTATCACAGAATACAAGTAAGAACACAATTATTTATTCTGGTTGCATACACATATAGAAATAATTTAGACTTGAATTTTGCAATACTGTGAAGTTATTACATGTACAAATTTCTTTTTAAGTCTGTAATATATAGAAATTTAAAACAAGTCGACAAACATCAAAATAAAATTTTCTTTCCTGATTGAAACTTTTTTCCAAGACTGCAAATTATCATAACATTAAAATTGGCATTGGCAATAAAAATCACTGAACATGATTGTCACAATAAAAGGACATTAAGTATTTGCACTAGAGACAGCATCTCTATATATACATCATTAAATTTAGCAAGGGAACAATGCTTTCATTGTTGTTCTTCATCTTTAAATCAGCATGGAATCTTAATCTGGAAATTTTGAAATGCAGATTTTTGTGACAAAGCTGTTGAAGAAAAGCCAATGATTAATAAAATATCCAAATTAGGTTATCAGAAAATAACATGAACAAGAAATGGATGTCGATACGATATCAAACCGGGTTTTCCTTCACTATTTGAATGCAGAAATAGGTACTTGTGTGAAAAGCTGTTTAACTTATACGTCCTCTCTTTCTAAGCAGTGTATGCCATCACTCTTAAAAATCACTGAAAAGTTACTTTACTTGAAAGTCAAAAAAAAAGCATATGGTCAAAACTCCTATAGATTTCTTAGTTCAAAGGGGCAGAACTCCTGAATTGTACTATGAAAAATCCCCAACAATATGCACATCTACACATGATGTCCTTGCTACATACAAAGTTTCATGAAATTCTGTTGAACGGTTAAAGAGAACTTGCGCTTACAAGCATATGATCAAAACACCTGTAAATTTCAAAGTTCAAAGGGGCATAACTCCTGGAAAAATTGTACGATGAAAAATCCCCGACAATATGAACATCTACATATGATGTCCTTGCTTTATACAAAGTTTCATGAAATTCTGTTGCATGGTTACAGAGGAGTTGTGCTTACAAGCATATGGTCAAAACACATATAAATTTCTAAGTTCAAAGAGGCATAACTCCTGGAAAAATTGTACGATGAAAAATCCCTGACAATATGCACATCTACATATGATGTCAGTGCTATATACAAAGTGTCATGAAATTCTGTAGCATGGTTAAATAGGAGTTGCGCTTACAAGCATATGGTCAAAACACATATAAATTTCTAAGTTTAAAGAGGCATAACTCCTTGAAAAATTGTACGATGAAAAATCCCTGACAATATGCACATCTACATATGATGTCCTTGCTACATACAAAGTTTCAAGAAATGCTGTTGCACGGTTACAGAGGAGTTGCGCTTACAAGATCTGGCAGCCGCCCGCCCAATTGCCTTACATCAGCATTTCAACAACCGGATTCCCCAACGGGAAAACCCGGTTAAAAACTTAATACACGATTGTAAAGAGTTTTAAACAATGCCAATTCATATTCACAATATTTTTGTTTTAACAAATATATCGGTATTTACTTATCATCAATATAATTTCTAAACTCTATTCTAGGCATTTAATAGGAAACATATCTAGACATCAGAGAGTCAGAAGGAAATATGTGTATAAATCTTCAACCAGGATCAATCATTATGTTCTAATTCCCATTTTTTGGAACACTTAAATACTTAATCATTATACATGTACGGCCAATTAGTAAAATATAGTTCTTACACAATTCAAACAATTCTTCATATTCCTAAAATTTCTAGGATTCTTATTTCAACATTTTTGTAAGAATTCAAATTTTTTTTTTTTTTCCCATAGAAAAATGAAGAATCATTTTTATTTGCAAAAATACAATATATTTTGAAATAATACATTCTTGACTACACATTAAATTTTAAAGTTGACTGCCTCCACAACTACGCATGTTAAGGTGTCAACCATAATCAAGTTTTCTTAATGATGAAATAGATGACAGAATATCTGTGCATTAATTTTTCAATAATAATCACACCAAAATAAAAATCCACAATACTTGATACTTGATATACCAAATACACCCCTTGCAAAAAGACCATTTTTACATATTTTGTCTCCAGTAATACAAGGGTCATTTGAAATATAGCCACGGAAATGAACAGGCATCTCAAAGACTCCAACAAAACTGCATAAAAGTCATTGTAAAATACCTTGGATTCATTACAGTATGGCAATTTCGTGAAAATGAAAGGATGAAATATGAATAGCAATGGACCAAGGTAAGAGGTTAAGAATAGCAAATGTAAAATGAGACTAGGGAATGCATCTGTAAGACTCTGATGCCCTGTCAATAAATAACCCAAGTCAATCGGCCATAGAATTAATTCACGTGAAAGTGAAGGAATCAAGAAGTACTGTTACAGATGATTTTTAAGTAATTATAACAGATGATAGTTCTTTTGAGTTGTGGAGCTTAACAAAAATATCCCAAATGAAGTTGCTATATCATATAATATAGGTTAGATTATATATAATTCTTTCTATGTAGCACTTAAGCACAATGATAAATTTAATTAAATATCATTACAATGTAATGTGTAGTTATTACGAAATGAACCTAAAGGTTAAAATTTAACAAAGTCATTAAAACATAAATGTAGGTCAAAGTCACCAAATTGTCCAAGATTTGGATAGTTCTGTTCAACAAGATTAATTTGTAGCACCATCATTGTGGAATGTTGTGTAGTTGTTGAGAAATGGACATAAAATACAAAAGTCAATGAAGCGTAAAATATAGGTCAAAGCCACTTAATTGGCAAATGATTTAGGTACTGTTTATTAATGCAATTAATCTGATGGAACATTATTGTCTTTTAATTCATAATTGTTGAGAAATGGACTTGAACGCAAAATTTAACCAGTCATTAAAGCGGAAAATGTATGTAAGTGATGTCAAGGACACCAAATTATTGGTGAATTGGATTGTGCTTCTAATAATGTATTTTCCAGTGAAATATAGTGTTAATGTATAGATGTTGAGAAATGGACTTTAATACATGGGGGCGGAAGGATGTACAAGTGAGAATCTACAAGGCCTTCCATTTTCGTGCATGGCATAAAAATCAAAGTTGCTTCCACAAGAAACGGACATTCTGAAACTTCTGAATATAATTTTGATCAAATTCGGGACATCAACTTATGTTAACACATACTCATACACCTCTAACACACTTCATGACTGGTAAAATCAATGTTAAAACAATCAATACAACAATCATCAACTCTAACAGACATACAGAGAATGTTTTGTGTTAAGAATGTTTGAAATTGAATTTAAAATCATTGTCACACATATTCTTTTTAAATAATTCGAAGACATAGTCTTTGCTTTTGGATAACACTTGTAACTTACAAGTAAACTTGACATCCATGGTACTAAAGGACATAATCAGACATGACAAGACATAAATTAAAGTGTTTTAACATTATTTTTAAACAAAAAATAACAATGGACTGAGTACAGAAAGTTTTTTTTTAATTCTTATTTAAAATGTTGCGCTCCAAAAACCTTCGTTTTCAAAAGAAAACGAATAATAGGTCACATAGAAAATTCTTTATGTTTGTCCCAATTTCACATTTTAAAATTAGAAACGGTCTTTCCAACAGCTAAATTCAGAGTACTTATTTCTGATAGCTGATAGCAAACTTTTTGCAATATTTCTTTTTTTTTTTTT